>CM061273.1:62985000-63240000 GCA_030848825.1 Tadarida brasiliensis
GGTCTGAAGCCTGGCTCCCTGGGTGTGTAGCCCACGATCTCAGGAAGTGACTGAACTTCTCAGAACCTGTGTCTGCATCTGCACAGCAGGGATGATCATATTGACATGATTGACAATCGTATCACGTATCATCCAGTTGTTGCGAGGTTCAAACTGAGGACCTGTGGTAGCTCATACAGAAAGTGTCGTGAGCCCGGCCGGTGTGGCTCAGTGGTTGAGCAGCGACCCATGCACCAAGAGGTCGCCGGTTCGATTCCCAGTCAGGGCACATGCCCAGGTTGTGGGTCTGATCCCCAGTAGGGGGCATGCAGGAGGCGGCCAATCGATGTTCTCTCTCATCGATGTTTCTCTCTCTCTCTCCCTTTCTCTTCCTCTCTCTCTAAAATCAATAAAGAAAAAAGAAAGAAAGAAAGAAAGAAAGTGTTGTGAGCCATGGCTACGTAAGGAAGGGAAAGGGCTTCTCTGCGAGCCTCCATGACAGTGTCCCTTCTGCAGGGAGGTAAGGGGCTAATGTTACTGCCCCACCCTCACTCCCCAGGTAGCCCCTGCATCAGGGCAAAGGGCAACCAGAAAGGAAGGAAGGAAGAGGGGCCCTTGCCGCCCTGGCCGGTTTGGTTCAGCGGTTAGAGCATTGGCCCACGGACCAATGAGTCCCGGGTTCGATTCCGGTCAAGGCCCTGGTCAGGGTTACGCAGGAGGAAACCAATCGATGTGTCTCCCTCACATCGATGTTTCTCTCTCTCCCTCCCACTCTCTCTGATGATAAATAGAAAAATATCCTCAGGTGAGGATTTAAAAAAAAAAAAAAAAAAAAGAGGGGCCCTTCCCTATTCGGAAGGGTGTCAGAGGACTTCTCCAGATGCCTGCCCTCTCCCCAGTGGCCACAAGAGAGCAGGTGGGGAGCTTAGGGATAGACAGTTTGCAAGGGAAACAAAGGCCTCTTGTTATTTACTTCTTGGTGCTCAGACAGCAGAGTCACGAGGCAGCCTGTGACCTGCCTCCCTTCAGGTTTCTGTAAGACCCTGGACGAGCAGGGCAGAAAGAGCAGGGTGATCCCTTCCCTCTCAAACCGGCCACCTGCCCGCCCACAAAATCCTCGAGTTCCTGTCCTGGAGCACAGCAGGACCTTCTTTGAGGAGGAACTAAGACATAGCACCCAGCCTACAAACCCCAGTGGACTTTTGAAAAACACCCAGGAGGAGGCCCCATCCCTAAGATTCTGATCTGATTGGTCAGGGCCCCTTCCAGGTGATTCTAACACGCAGCCAGACTTGAGAGCCTGACAGAGGACCTGCTGAGCAGGGCAGCATGGAGACAGGGGGCGTAGAGCTGTAGGGAAGGTGATGGGGACTCCTCCCAATTCAGTTTTGCTGCTCTGAACTCCCCTACTCTCAGGGAGGCCTGCTCCTCTCCAGGGCACCCTCAGGACTCAGTGACTCCTCCCAGTCCCTCTGTTAGGATTCCCACTGCTCCCAGACACCTGCCTGGGGAGGGGGGAAGGAGTGAGGGGAGGGGCCAGCTCACCTAAGCCCCTCTGGGAAGTTTCCCCAGCCCAGGAGAAACAGGAAGGCCAATGCGGTGCATTTTTCATAAAATGAAATGTACTCAACTTAGCTCCAAGTCTTAGGAATTTGGGCTCTGAAATGTCCTTTCTTTTACAGTCAGAAACAATGTTGACAATAGATGGTAATTGGCGCCCTGTATCTATCCTCACCCCTCCTTCATAAAAAAAAAGGAAAAAAAGAAGAAAAGAAAAGCTTCATTTTTGACAAGTCTAGAAATCCTCATGCCTGAGAACTACTGATCCAGATTCCTCTGTGAGCAAAGACCTGCAATGAGAGACCCCGTCTTAGACGGGAGACCTGGTCCCAGTGCCTTGGTCCCCTGGCCCCCTGGCCTCTCCACCGCAGCCAGGCAAGCCCATTTCAGGTCCTCAGTTGGAGAGGTCCCACAGCCTGCTCTCCTCTGGCCTAATGCCATCGCACTCCCATCTAGCCACTCCCAGCAGGCCAAGTCCTGACCTGCCCCTGGATTTAGCTACAGCACCAAAGTCAGGGAAACACCAAGGAAATGGACAGGTTCTTGAGTTGTACTAGATTTTTAAAATATAAAAGATCTTTTTAAAAAGCTCTGTTGAGGTATAATGGATGTTCAACAAATCTCATATTTAGAGTTGTATTTGATACTTTCAAAGGTCATTTAACTGTATTTAAAAATTGACAAGGATCCCCTTTCCTAATACCCTCAACCCTTTCCAGTCCTCCTTAGGCAATTTCTGACTGTAAGGAGATCCCCTAACTTCGGGTATCACCTGCTAGATAGAGCACCCTTTATTCTAAAGAGACTGGACTTAATCGTTTGCAAGCTTATATTGTTTTGCAACTTTGGATGCCCTCTGACCTTGTTCCCTAAGAGCAGATACACATTGTGCTTTCATTCCATGACACCTGGAACAGGGGTTAGTGAGGAGTGACCAGGTGGGAAAGCACTGGGAAGGGAAAGCCAGGGCGCAGAGACTCGGCAGGGCTGTGGGCGCCCTTGCAGCCTCCCAGATCCAGACTCTGGGCACGGCTCTGCCCACCTTCCAGAAGTAAAGCTAAATCCTTGTGAGGGTTCTTCAGAAAGGAACCCTCAAAAGGCAGGCTCTCAGGTTTCTCCTCGTGCGGCACAAATAAAAGGAAGGTGCCCAGGGTGAGCAGGAGGGAGCAGAGCACAGGAGAGGCTCAGCGAGGAAAACCTGAATGGAGCCCAGAATCGACCCCTGTTCCCAGGGAGTCCTACTCTTTGTTGGATGGGGCCCAGACGGTGCTTAGCAAATAAACAGCAAACAGAGCACCGGGCGCGGTAGGGCAGAGACAGGAGCAAGCAGGAAAGGCGACCCGTCACAGCCGAGCTGGGGATCCAGGCAAAGTTGGAACCTGAAGATTTGGGTCCCTGCCCCAAAAGTAGAATCTGAAAAGGGTGACGTTCCCGAGGGAGAGTTCCCCATAACGGGACTGTTTTTATCTGATTCAGACGACCCAGCCAAATCTGGACTATAGCAGGTGTTTCTAATCAGGGCCGGAGGGGATTAACCCACAGGGTTGTCGCGAGCGGATCGCCCGTGCGCAAGGGGCGAGGATCCTCTCGGACCGCGGCGCAGGCGGCAGGGTCGGGGCAGCGCGAGTTCAGCGCCCGAGTGGAGGTTCCAGGGGCAAAGGGCCGCAGCCGGGGTCCCCGCCGGAAGGCGCTCCGAGGGCCCTGGGCTGGGCACCCCGCCTGCCCTGCCCCTGCGCCCTCCGGGTTAGGTACCGCGGCAGCCCTACCTGGCTCCGGCCCGGAGCCCCGGGTGTGGCTTCCCCGCCGACGAGAACAGGGTGAAGAGGACCCCCGAGCAGGCAGCCGTGAGCAGGAGCAGCCGCCAGAGGAGCGGGCCACGCGGGAGCCCCATGCAGCCCCGCCGGCGGGCGCCCCGTCTGCTGCAGTCCGAGGCGGAGGGGCAGGCCCTCGGAGGCGGCTGCCCGCCCGGCCCGCTGTGCCCTCCCTTACCCCTCCACCCCGGCGCCTCCCCGCCCGGCCTGGCCGCCGGAAGCCGCAGCACCATCGGGTGGGGCCCGGGAGGGGGAGTGTCGCCCCGCCCCGAGCTGCCCGTGCCCCTCCGGCGCCGTCTGCTGTCCCGAGGCACTTGGACAGCTGGCACCCTCCGCGACACTGCGTCCGGCCTCGGGATGCTGCGAGCCCGGGGCTGGGCCGGGCGCTTCCCCCGTACGGTCCGGGGAAGGCGCATGCCGTCGGCGGGCGTGGGGCTGCGGGGGCGCGGGGACAGGCCTCCACCTGCCGTGGGGGCCGCGCACTGCGCACTGCGTGGGGGTGGGGGGGGCACTCGTGGTTCCCAAACGCCAGCGGCTGGTAGGGCGCCTCCTCTGAAAGGATACTCAAGAATAGTCGGTGTGGCACCTCGGGCCCTTGCAGAATTTGGGCGTAATGAAGGGAAGTGGGGAGGATGCGGGAGCCCCGCGACTCCCACCCGGCTGACGGTGGGCTGAGGGAGGGAGCCTGCGGCATGGGATGGGTGGGGAGCTGAGGCTGTTCGCCCACTCATTTGGTGACTGTCCATGGCGGCCAGGGCCGTTAACGCATTGCCTTGCCTTTGCCAAACCAGGCCAACTAGGAGATCCCAGCAGCAGAGAGACCACCAGAGAGGTCTGGCAGGGGCTCCGGTGTCACCAGGAAGAGTGGGGAAGCTCGGGCACCTGTGCTCTTGAAACAGCCCTCCCAGGTGGTGACACCTAGACGAGAGAGTATCTTCTCCAGTGGGCAGTGCTCCTGCTCTTAGACCTCAAAGCCGCGGGAAACACTCCAGCGCCCCCAACTGTCAGAAACTGCAGGGACCAGAGGGACCTGGTGCCCTTCCACCAGCTTTCTGCTGTCGCCTGTGTGGGAGCAAGTGTGTTACCTGTCCAATGACAAGGCTTCCCAGAGCCTGTGCCTGTGGTCAGGAATCCATCCTTTAGTCCTAGTTCTCATAATTAAAAAATAATGCCTCACCTTGCTACCTGCTGGTGAACACTACCTAGAACTGCTGTTCTCATTCTTTTTTTTTTATTAAAAAAATTTTTTTTCTTTATTGCTTTAGAGAGAGAGGAAGGGAGAGAGAGAAACATCGATCAAAAAAAAAAAAAGAGAAAGAAACATCGAGGAGGGAGAACATCAATTGGCCACCTCCTGCATGCCCCCCACTGGGGATCAGGCCCACAACCTGACCGGGAATTGAACCGGGGACCTCCTGGTGCATGGGTCTACGCTCAACCACTGAGCCACACCGGCTAGGATGTTTTCATGTTTTCTTCACTTCAGTCTCTGTTGTTGTCAGGCGTCCAAATCCGGGTGCCTTCTGCCATTTCCTCAGTGGTTAATAAAACATCAGCCCCTTGCCCTGGCTGGTCTGGCTCAGCGGTTACAGCATCCACCCAAAGACCACAGGGTCTCCTGTTCCATTCTGGTCAAGGGCATGTACCTGGGTTGCAGATTTGATCCCTGGCCCCAGTTGGGGTCTTGCAGGAGGCAGCTAATCCATGTGTCTCTCTCACATCGCTGTTTCTCTCTCTCTCTCTCTCTCTCTCTCTCTCTCTCTCCCTCCCCCCTCCCTCCCTCCCTCCCTTCCACTCTATCTAAAAAATCAATGGAAAAATATCCTCGGGTGAGGATTAACGAAAACCAAACAAAATTCAAAAAACATCAGATCTTCTTTCTGAGCCCCCAAATCCCTTGCCTACCCCTCACTCTCAACAATGGCCTCACCTACTTCATGAAGAAAAAGGGAAGCACTATTAATTTCTTCAACTTTTCATTTTTTTTTTTTGTTCAGATAGAGTGGGAGGGAGAGGGAGGGAGAGGGAGGGAGAGGGAGGAAGAGAGAGAGAGAGAGAGAAACATCGACGTGAAAGGGACACATCGAGTGGCTGCCGTCCGCACGACCAACCAGGGCCAGGGACAAACCGCAACCAAGGTACATGCCCCTAGCGGGAACTGAACCCGGGTCTCTCTGTACCTCAGGCCAACGCTCTAACCGCTGAGCCAAACCGGCCAGGGCTCAACTTTTCATTTTTAACCTACAACCTTGGCCCCCACCACAGCCCAGCTTCCAACTGCCTGGACTCCAACCTCAAGGGGGGAGGGTGTTGGTTGCCCCCCGCCCCAATCTGGTCCACCTGTAGTGCCTAAATGACAATATTCTGCTCAGACCAAAGCCTCCTATCCACCCACCTGGAATTTTCATCCCTGCTCTGCAGCCTCACAGGCCCTCCAGCCGCCCCACCCCTCCACTGCCTCCCAGCATATTACCCTGCCCCCAGAGCTTTCTTTCCTATCCAGGCAGGACTCTGTGGGTCATAATCTGAGCTCCTTTCTCCTCGTAACCCAGGTTCTCTTGTGTTCCTGGCTTTCTGCCCAGCAGAACCTAGACCTGGATTCCTGCTCTCATCTACATGCAGAGTGTACTCTCCTCCATGTGGCCTGGCTGAGGGCAGCTGGCAATTACCTCATTCCAGAGAATGGGACCACTATGCATTTGCCTTCAGTTGGGCTCTCCACACCAGCCTTTCCCTTGTCTTTAGCTCCAGGGGCCCTCCTGCCCAAAAGTTTCACAGATGCTGACAGAAGACACGAGACTCCTGGGTCAGAGACAAAGGACTTTATTGTCACAGCAGGCAGCATAGGCTTTATGATTGTGTCACTCAAGTCCCATGAGGGTGAGGCAGAGGGGCCCAGGAAGGGCCACACAGTGAGTCTGCTGCACAACTGAGGAGCCCTGAACAAAGGGAACCAGAATGTTTTATAGTGGGCTGCAAGCAACCCTCCCATTGTCCTACTATACTGGACAGTAAGAAAATCTGAGCTCTGCTCCAGAGGAGGGTGCTGTCTTCATCTTCCAAGGCTGTTTGCTATACGAACATTCTAAAAACACAGTCTGGAACAAAAGGGCAGTTAGTGCCTCTGCTCACGATATGTGCAGAAATGGGACAGACCCACTGAGAATGGTCTCCCAACACATCCACGCTGCAGCTTCGCCTGCATTGCTCCAGGCACTCCTCCAGGGAGAGCCAGCCTCTGTGCTGTGTCCTCCTACCTCCTGCCTCTTTGGGCCTTGCTTGGGCAGCCATTCCCTCCCCTTCCACAAGCTCCTAATACCAGTGTGTGAACATGCCCCCAGGTAAATCCTAGCAAGCAAAACAAAGTCCGGCAACAACCTCTGTTGAGCTGGCCTTCCTCTGAGCTACTTCCTTTTCTTTTCATGGGAGTTCTTGGTAGGGGAAATCCATGCTGTCTCCATTTCCCTCTGTTATCTGGTTTCATTACCTACTGAGTTACTGAAACTGCCCCTGATGGGGCCAGTAGGGGCCTTCATCATTCCCAATGGAGCAGACGTTTTCCAGTGTAAAAGTCATGCTTTCCTGCTTCTTGGCTTGTCTTACACATTTTTGTTAGAAAAGGGACATTTTAGATAAGCTATTGTAGCAACTTTGAGTGCTGGTAACCCCCACCGCCCAGGCTTGTTATTTGCTTGTTTGTTTAGTGACCAGCAGGCTGGTTTGGGGGAAGCCCCAGTCCCCAGTCCCCTGGTGTTGCTCTGCCGGGATGTGCAGTTCAGGTGTGCCCATGTTACCTGGGATGGCAGTGATTTCCACTAGGCTCTCTTCATCTCTTTCTGGCGACCCACACAGGTGTTAAACTCCATTCAGTGCCTGCTGATTGTCCTCTGTTTACAAAAATGCCCTGGGGCCTAAATTGCCCTGCAGACTCGGGCTCCTTGGAAGGATTAGCCCCTCCCAGCTGTCCCTTCCCCTCTCTCCTACAGCTCCCTGTGCCACAGCCTCTACCTTTTTCGAGAACACCTTTAGGCTTGAATTTCTCCACCCTCTGTTGCAAAGAAAGTCAGTTCCTTTGGGAAGAAATTAGGAGGTATCTGTTTTACCTCTGCTTTGGTCCCCAGGCAAAATCTCTGAGCCTGGGCTCTGGAACTGAGAAATGAAAACTTCAAGTATTCCATGTGCTGAAACAATCTTGTGTAAGCATCTTTGCAAAAATTATTTTTAATTAAATCTGTTTATTTCTCACTATCTGAAATGGCATGAATTTCAAGCAAGTTCCTAATCAAAATTTATTAGATGTTGTAATTATATACCACAGGCTGCTTTTGTCATTTCAATCAAAACCATTTTTTAGATGATTAATTATTTTATGAAAAAAGCCATGATGAAAATTGTTCCAGTTGTATTTCAGGAATTTATAAGAAGGCGAATTTATGCACTGAATTGAAGCAGAATAGAAAGTGAGCTTGCAAAAAGAAAATACAGTTGATGACTGAATTCTGAATATCAGCTGGGATGTTCTGGATCAGTCAGAATAGGGATTAGCACTTGTGATTCAAACAATTAGAGCCCAAAGCTTTTCAAGATTTAAAAGGATTTTAAGATATTTTTTTCTATAGGCCTATTATTGGGGAGTGTTTTTTTCAACCTCTTGGAAATGTCAGTTTCTTAAAAAGATAAATGATACTTGTCAGAAATGAGGAACTAGTTTTGATAGTAGGTCATTTATTTGCCTACTTGTATTAATTCAGTGCAATTGATAACGTTTTACACAGTTATAATTGGTCTTGGTAACAATAGGAAACAAAAATGTTAAAGTTACAAAATTTAAAATGACTATCATTCATCTCAATTATGCTGCCATAATATTGTATTTATTATAATTCATTAGCTATTTTAAAATAAATTGTAGTGATTTAATTTTTTTTTTAATCTATGGTACTCAAAACTGTTCCCAGCAACTTTTTAAAAATTAGTTTGTCATCCAAATGGAACTCATTTTTCATCTTGTTCCTAAATACTTTTCAAATCTGTGTCCATCTCTCCAGCCATACAAGTGTACAGCCGTCTTCTAACTCACCTCCCTGCCTTCCCGTCTGTCCTTCCAAGTTCATTTTCACTCAGCTGCCTGCCCCTGGCATTCATATAAGGTGGAGACCTGACCATCTCTCTCCTCTGCTTGAAATTTTTCTCTGGGGCCAGATCTCTGACTGACAGTAATTTCTCAAGCACGAGAACACAGTTTGAGAAATGTTGTGTTACAAGTAAAAGTATGACAGTTTAGGAGATTCTAAATAATAGTAAATACAGATGTGGGGCCCTGGCTGGTTTGGCTCAACGGTTAGAGCGTAGGCCCGTGGACCAGAGAGTCCCGGGTTCGGTTCCCGCTAAGGGCACGTACCTCGGTTGCGGTTTGTCCCCGGCCCTGGTTAGGGTCATGCGGGTGGCAACCAGTCGATGTGTCTCTCTCACATCCATGTTTCTCTCTCTCTCTCTTCCTCCCTGTCTCCCTCCCGCTCTATCTGAAGATAAATGCAAAAATGTCCTTGAGTGAGGATAAAAAAATAATAATAATACGATGTGGGCACTGAAACCTCATGGCGATACTTGCTTATAAGGGTCCAGATGAGCACGAAGGCTTATTGTAAGCTGTTAAAAGAACATCATTAAACTAAAGACACTAAACTGCACATTCCTCATAGGCTTCTGGATGAAGATGACAGACTGAGCACATGCATTCAATTATGTTCCCTCCTGAAACCCCACTAAGATGCGAATAAAGGGATTTTTAAAAGCACAAACTCACAAAGTCAGGGAGGAGAGGCCTGGAGACCACAGCAACACAATTCCAGAAATTGAGAGCAGAAGATAAAAGATAACAGATTTAACATCTCGAGATAGCTGAATACTCAACTTTTGGTGGGGAGCCAAGAACCAAATCAATTTATACCACAGAAACTTCAAACGGGTTAGGAATATTCGGCATTTTGGAAATGGGATTAAGGGGTTAGCTATACTAAGGACTGGTAGAAAACTGTTTTGTTTTTAATCCTCACCTGAGGGTATTTTTCTATTTATCTTCAGATAGAGTGGGAGGGAGAGAGAGGGAGAGAAAGGGAGAGAGAGAAACATCATCGATGTGAGAGGGACACATAGACTGCATGACCCCGACCAGGGCCTTGACCGGAATCAAACCTGTGGCTCTCTGGTCCACAGGCCAGTGCTCTACCACTGAGCCAAACCGGCCAGGGCTAGAAAACTGTTTACGATGACTCACTTCCACACACTCTTCAGCCACTTGATTGCCCCTTCTAACCCTGCAAAAAAACAGAGGGTTTTCCTACTGGAGAGTTAAATGGAGTCTTGCTTGGTCTGGAGGATGTGGTATGTTAATGAAGTCAGGCATGTTAAGGGAATGTGTGAATACTGAATGCTTCCAGAAAGGAGGGAAAAGGAGAGAAATGATTAGGAAATAGGAGGGAAAATTTAAGAACAATTATAGGGTAAATGTAGGAGGCCCCAAACCCAAATAATAAAAGTTCTAGAAAGAGAGAGGAAAATGGAAGAGTACAAATCATCAATGAAAGTAATTCCATAAAATTTCCCAGCATTGAAGGACATGAGTTTCCAGCATGAAAGGGCCCACAATGCCCAGAAAAGATTCTACAAGATTCCAAAGAAAGAAAAACAAGTTACATGAAAAAGATCAAGAATGGCTTTGGGTTTCTCAAAGGCAAAAGCAGAGGCCAGAAAGCAATGGAGCAATGTCTTAAAAACTATGAAGGAAAACAAATTTCAGTCTAGAATTCCATACCTAGCTAAACTATCGATGCAATGGAGGAACAAAGCCTTTCAGCATTAATATCTTTAAAACTTTTTCTCTCTCCTACTCCTCTTCTAAAGGAAGCTACCAGAGGACTTGCTCCACCAAAGTGAGAATATAAACTAGGAAAAAGAAGACATGGGGTAAAGGAAGGAGACTCAATACAGAAAAGCTTTGCCAGGACAACAGTGGGAATGTGGGCCAGGTGAGGAGGACAACCAGGCCAGACTGCAGGAGGTTAGGAGCTCAGGGAAAGATTTCTTCCTCAAAATAATGAAACAGGCCCAGCTGGTATGGCTCAGTGGTTGAGCATCGACCCATGCACCAAGAGGTCACAGGTTCGATTCCTGGTCAGGGCACATGCCCAGGTTGCAGCCTCGATCCCCAGTAGGGGCCGTGCAGGAGGCAACTGATCGATGGTTCTTTCTCACATTGATGTTTCTATCTTTCTCCCTCTCCTTTCTTCTCTCTCCAAAAAAATCAATAAAAATATTTTTTTAAAAAATAATGAAACGGATAGAATCCCTGGCGAGAAACAATACCTTGAGTGAATAGGTAGGCAACTGGCAGAAAATTCGAGATAAAATATGTGATAACTATGTAGAAAACAAAGCAAACCCCAAAATACAACAAGGTCAATGCCAGGGTAAGGGTGGGGGGAAGCTATGCAGGAAGTCGGTTTACTACATGGCCTGGCTGTGGCCAGCATCTACAGAGCTGTAATAATGTGAGGCAGGAAGTGTACATGCGTGTGGTGTGGCAGGAGTTGGGTAGGCAGCCAAATCCTGGGATGAACTAGAAATCTGTTCAAGAAGATTCACTTCCACACATGTGGGATGTCAGTAGGTAATGCCTAAAATAAAACAAAAACAAAAACATGAAGGCATTTCAATGCCAGCATGCCATTGAGAAGTGTGCAGGTAAAAGCCAAGAGGCTCAGCTGGGGAATTTGGAAGTGTGGCCTCTGTGACTCTGTACAAGAGGGAACAGCAGGAGGAGAGTGGCTGGGCACCACTGGTTTTGAAAAACAAAATTCTCGCGGGGAATGTCCAGGTCACATTGTGTCCAGGCCCAGTGCCTGCAGAACAAACCCAAGCTCTGATGCTTCATTCAAGGCCCTCCGTGGTCTGGACCTGGCATACTGCTCTAGTAATATTCCTGCCTTATGTTTTCCCAGACAGCACCGCCTCCTTTCCTGGGGGTCTCGCTACGCATCTGTTCACACGCTGGGGCCCTTCTTCTCCACTCCCCCCACCTGTCCCGCTGACACCTTTTCCCTGCCTTCCTGTGGGTTGTTTTAGTTTTAGCACTTCCTTTTGATTGCTGTATAGAGTTTCCCAAGTGCTTGTTGGAGACATGATGTTGTAAGTGTGTAACTCGTCACAGTCAGTGCTTCCGCACTTTTTTTGTTTTGTTTTTTTAATTTTTTTTTTTTAATCCTCACCCGAGGACATTTTTCCATTTTTTGTTCAGATAGAGTGGGAGGGAGAGAGAGAGAGAGAGAGGGGGAGAGAGAGAGAGAAACATTGATGTGAAAGGGACACATCGAGTGGCTGCCTCCTGCACGACCAACCAGGGCCGGGGACAAACTGCAACCGAGGTACGTGCTCTTAGTGGGAACCGAACCCAGGTCTCTCTGGACCGCAGGCCGACGCTCTAACCGCTGAGCCACACCGGCCAGGGCTAATTTTTTTTTCTTTATTGAATTTAGAGAGAGAGAGGAAGGGAGAGGGAGAGAGAGATAGAAACATCGATGAGAGAGAACATCGATTGGCTGCCTCCTACATACCTCCCACTGGGGATCGGGCCCATAATCTCATCGATGTGAGAGAGACACATTGATTGATTGCCTTCTGCATGACCCTCACCAGAGCCAGGGATCAAACCTGCAACTCAGGTGCATGCCCTTGACCGGGAATAGAACCCACGACCCTTCTGTCCGTGAGCCAATGCTCTAAAGGCTAAACCAAACTGGCCAGGATATACCGTGCATTAAAAAAAAATTTTTTTTTCTTTATTGATTTTAGAGAGAGAGAAAGGGAGAAGGAGAGAGAGAGAGAGAAACGTCGATTGGTCGCCTCCTGCATGCCCCCCACTGGGGATCAGGCCCACAACCTGGGCATGTGCCCTGACCGGGAATTGAACCAGTGACCTCTTGGTTCATGGGTCAATGCTCAACCACTGAGCCACACCAGCTGGGCCCGTGCATTTTCTATCCATTCTCTCAGTGATGGACATTTGGGTTGTTTCCAGTTTCGAGCTATTACAAATGAATGTGATAAACATTTTATATAAATCCCTTTGCAAATACCTGGTGGCAGCAACACAGTGGCATTGTTCCCAATGGGCAGTTCCAGGGACAAGATCTTTGACACATTTCGAGCTGCCTAATCACATGACCGACCGCTGCCTGTTTGACTTTCTGCACCGTCTGAGAGGTGGGTGCAAACCAAACAGACAAAACTGACAGTGTGTGTGTGTGCACGTGGGGTGTGGTGAGGGACGGCTGACCAGTGCCCTGGGACTGTGCAGACCTGCCCACCCTCCCCGTACTCTGGCTGTGTCCCCTGGGAGACTCCGTGGGCTGTGCTGTCCCCCAGTACATGATCAGGCAGGCCCTCCTCTTTGCTGCTGGTCCCTGGCGAGAGCCCCCCACCTCCGCAAGGGAACAAATCAAGTCCTTACCTGCTTCCTTTCCCAGGGAACCCTGGAGCCCAGGTGTCCTTGCCAAGTCCCACCTGTTGGCCTCCCTGGCTGAGTATTACTTCAAAGAGGAGAGAGAGAGGCAGGGATGTGTGCTCCAGCTACTACCCTCCTCCCTCCCAGTCCCTGAGCGTGGCCACCTGGTGTTAGACAGAGAAGGAGGGAGGCCTACCAAGGAGGAGGGTCCTTCCAGATGCCTCTGAAACAGACCTACAAAAGGCGGTAGAGCAGCCCTGACCGATTTGGCTCAGCAGTTAGCGTGTCAGCCCGCTGACCAGAGAGTCCCGGGTTCAGTTCCCGCTAAGGGCACGTACCTCGGTTGCAGTTTGTCCCCGGCCCCAGTTGGGGTCGTGTGAGTGGCAACAGTCGATGTGTCTCTCTCACATTGATGTTTCTCTCTCTCTCTTCCTCCCTCTCTCCCTCCCGCTCTATCTGAAGATAAATGCAAAAATGTCTTGAGGATATTAAAAAAAAGGCGGTAGAGCAGTGCCCCAGAGGGTGGATTGCAGAGCCCACACTCAGCTCCAGTGTTCACTGACTGTGTGGGCTGGGACGGGATCCTTACACTCTCTGTGTCTCGGTTTCCTCATCTGCAATGCAGGAAAGAGAATAGGACCAACGTCATAAAGATGGCCATGCTCCCTGCATGTGCCCACAGCCGTTCAGAAACATAGGAAGCACTATACCAGCGTTGCCTGTTACAGCTACGGCCAGGGCAGACTGAAAAGTGACGTGTTGGGGACAGACACTGGACCATGAGAAGGGCCGGGCCCTTTTTGCTGAAACACTCTATGTGTCCACGCTACTGGGCATCGGGCAGTGTTGCTGGGGGAGGGCGGTCACAAGTCCTCCCGGCCTCGAACACCTGGAGTGCACACTCTCCCTACAAGAGGTTGGGTCCATTTCCCCACCTTCGACTCTGGACTGACCTTGTGATTTTCTTTGGCCAATAGAATGTGGTCAAAATGACGCTGGGTGCCTCTGACAATTGGCCTCAAGGCGTTTGTAGGTCCTGCTCCCCTGCGCCTGGAGCCGGCCGCTGTGTCCGTGGTTCTGTCTGGCCTCCTGGAGGATGGGGGTGGAGGAGACCCGAGGCGCCCAGCTTCGAGCCGCGGGCACTGCCAGACAGGAGCGTGAGGCCGCCTTGGAGCTCCCGGCGCCCGGCCAGCCCCTGCGTGTCTGCAGCCGCCCGGGAACCCCAGCCCAGGGCAGGAGGCTGATCCATCAAGTCGAGCAAACGCGTGCTCATTTCTTGAAGCGTCCAGGTTTTGGAAGAGCTGGACGGCAGCTTCACAGGCAGCCGTGGCACGTCCGGCCCGGGCTTCACAGACGGCTCCTGGTGGGCAGTTGTCCACCCCTGGCTCAAAAGGAGGAGAGACTATTCCTGACATCCCTTCTGCTCAGGTCCTGGGCGAGGCCTGGCCCCGGAGGAAATCCAAACCTTGAAGCGGCCAAGAGTGGCTCATTCAGGAGGGTTGCCAACCAGAGGGAGGACGACCAGGCTGAACACCCCAACTGCCGCCCACTGATGGAGAAACCGGGAGGGACCAGATGGGGACCTTAACCAACAGGAGTAAGAGTCCCTTTGTGGCCCTGGCTGGTTTTCTCAGTGGTTAGAGCGTCGGCCTGTGGACCAAAGAGTCCCGGGTTCGGTTCCCGCTAAGGGCACGTACCTCGGTTGCAGCTTGTCCCTGGCCCCGGTTGGGGTCGTGTGGGTGGCAGCTAGTTGATGTGTCTCTCTCACATCCATGTTTCTCTCTCTCTCTTCCCCCCCTTCCTCCCTCCTGCTCTATCTAAAGATTAAAAAAAAAAAAGAAGTCCCTTTGTGGACATTCTGTTAGAACAAATGTTCTGGGTCCCAAAAAACCACAATGATTTTAATTTAATTTAATTTAATTTTTTAAAATACGTTTTCATTGATTTTTTAGACAGGAAGGGAGAGAGATAGAAATATCGATGTGAGAGAGAAATATAGATCGGCCGCCTCCTGCATGCTCCCCACTGAGGATCGGGCCCACATCCTGGGCATGTGTCCTGACCGGGAATCAAACCGGTGACCTCCTGGTGCACGGGTCGACGCTCAACCACTGAGCCACCTCGGCCGGGCCTTGCACGTGTTTTTAAAACTTCTTTTGCTCCTAACTCTGAGACACTGATAATCATCGGAGCACCTGTGGGGAGGAAGTCTCCATTCGCGACAGGGCTTGGCTGTGCCGAGAGTCTGCGTGGAGCCTGCGTGGAATGGGGGTGTTCAGGGCCGTGTTCTTTCCCGTGCTCAAGCTCAGTTCATGGTGGAAACCGTGTCGTGCGTCGCCCTGGGTGTGCTATTTGCTTCAGGATCTTGTGGGTGCTGGTGTGTGTGTGTGTGAGTGTGTGTGTGTGTGAGAGAGAGACAGGGGTGAAGGCAGGGCCTCTGTGTGCTTCGTTCCCTGCTGCTGTGTGTGTCTGCCCAGAGAGTGATCATCCAGAGACCTCCACGTTTTAGTATAAGCCTATTTGCAAACAATTTTGAGGACAAAGTATAAATTCTTGGCTTGGTACGGTGCTTGTCTCTCCTGGGAACACGGATGTTGACTTGAACTCTTTTCCTTTATGTAAATTTTTCTTTTTTTTATCCTCACCCGAGGACATTTTTGCATTTATCTTCAGATAGAGCGGGAGGAAGAGAGAGAGAGAGAGAGAGAGAAACATCGATGTGAGAGAGCCACATCGACTGGTCACCACCCACATGACCGCAGCTGGGGCCGGGGACTAACCACAACCGAGGTACATGCCCTTAGTGGGAATCGAACCCGGGACTCTCTGGTCCGCAGGCTGATGCTCTAACCGCTGAGCCAAACCGGCCAGGGCAGGCACGGGGTATACTGAAGGAGGGCTCTTTAGGAAATACCTGTGAGGGGAGGAGGTAAGGGACAATCAAGACCAGGTCTCAGCCCTAGCCAGTGTGGCTCAGCGGTTGGAGCATCAGCCTGCGGACCAGAGAGTCCTGGGTTCGGTTCCTGCTAGGGGCACGTACCAAAAAAAAAAAGACCAGGTCTCGCCCGCTGTTGTGGCTCAGTGGTTGAGCGTCGACCCATGCACCAAGAGCTCGCTGGTTCGATTCCCAGTCAGGGCACATGCCCAGGTTGTGGGCCAAATCCCCAGTGGGGGCATGCAGGAGGCAGCCAATCGATGTTCTCTCTCATAGATGTTTCTATCTCTCCTTCTTCCTTCTTCTCTTTCTAAAATCAATAAACTATTTTTAAAAATTAGTAAAAAAAACCCAAAAAACATCGATGTGAGAGAGAAACATTGATCGACTGCCTCCTGCACGCCCCCTACTGGGGATCAAGCCTGCAACCTGGGCATGTGGCCTAACTAGGAATCAAACTGGGACCTCTCAGTCCGCGGGAGGACACTCAGTCCACGGAGCCACACTGGCGGGGCAAATCTGATCACTTTCATAGCCTCTTGTTTACTCATTTTGGTAACTGCATTGTTAAAATTCCTTTAGAGATTTCATACAAATATACCTTCTATTCTGTATCTGATTACTTCAGTATCTGAAGTCCTTGGGGAAGGGCGGACTCAGGTTCTGTTGATCTCAGTGTAAGGGAATCCTGGGGGCCTGCACTGGGGGTGATTCTTTCCAGAGTGGATTTGTATATGCTTTGGCTGAAAGCCAGGGAGTTCTACAGTCTGTATTCTCCTTCTGATGTCTCAGTTTAAAGTGAGAGTGTCAGGTTCAGTCCCCCTCCCCCAGCAGCTGGCCCAGGGCTTCCTTTCTCTACAGATTGTCGTCCTGATATTGACATTCACCCTCAGAGCAAGTCTGTGTTTCTTGAATGCTGGGTGCTTTCTATTCCCAGCTCTGGTTTCAGTTCAGCGTCAAGGGAGGTGGCGGGGGAGTAGGGTGGGCAGCCCAGGAATGAAGATCTCCCTTACTATGAGCCCAGCAATGCATTAAAGAGACGTTTACTAGTCAAGATATGGTTGTTCTGTTGTAGGATGGCCCCATAAAGTGGCCAAGTCACCATACTGCCCATAAAGGAAATCCTATACCTTTCATATCACTGCTTTTATATGCTTTTAATTTTGAAACAATACAGAGAAATTGGAAGAACAGTGCAAAGAACTCCTATACTTACTGTATCCAGATTCCCCAATTGTTAGCATTTTGCCGTATTTGCTCTTTCTCTCTCTTGCTCTCTTTCCTGAACCATTTTCCCTGAAGTAGGTTAAGTTGCAGACATAATGCCCCTTCCTTCCTAAATACTTCCGTTTGTATTTTCCAAGAACAACGATGAGATTAGGTTTTTGGTCACTAAAATGGGGTCCAGAGCCAATAGGTGGAGTTCTCCCCCAGTACCACTCCTGTCAATTACAGGAAGCATGATCAGTTACAGACCCCAAGGAATGGTCTGCAGGGAAGAACCATCAGTTATAGGCCCCAACAGGAAAAGATGTACAGTGCCTCTCCAAAGAGACCGACCACCTTAGCAACTCAGCCAATGAGAAACCATCATCTCCCTGAATTCTCACTCTTCTGCAATGGATTTGCTTCAAGACAGCCCCTCCCAGCTTCCTCCTTTTTTTCCATAAAATAACATTCCTCTCCTTTGTTTGTTGGACTTACCTATGGCTTTTGCTATAGCTTGCTTGTCCCAAATGGAAATTCGTTGATGTTCCTGAATAAACCCACTTTTGTCAGGAAAATGACTTTTAGTGTTAAGGTCAACAGTTTTAGCATCCATTCATGATTCTTGCTTGAACCCATAAATATGATGTTGGTCAGATAGTGGTTTCCTAACTTCTTCATTCCAGCTACAATTATTTGGTAACATTCTACTATAAGAAAAAGTGTTTCTTTCTCTCTCCCATTATTTATTTATTGATATCAGTATGGAGTCATGGAGTCCCATTTTATTCAAAGTGTTGAAATGCATTACTATTATTATTATTATTTTAAAATATGTTTTCATTGATTTTGAGAGAGAGAGGTAGAGAGAGAGAGAAATATCAATGAGAGAGAAACATCGACTGGCCACCTCCTGCATGCCCCTCACTGGGGATTAAGCCTACAACCCAGGCATGTGTCCTGACCAGGAATAGAACCAGCGACCTCTTGGTGCATGGGACAGTGCTCAACCACTGAGCCTTACCGGCTGGGCTTACTGCTGTTATTTTTATTCTTAAATTGTCCCTATTTGGCCAGTGGGAGCTCCTTCAAGCCGGTTGCTGTCTTCTTTTGATGGGTCCCCATTCTTTTAGCACTTCCTTCGTTTCTGGGATAATAAGATGTTTCAGGTTCATCTTGTACCCTCCTCACTCCAGTCCTGGAATCAGCCATTTTCCCAAAAAGCCCTGGTTCCTTAGCGTGGAAAATGGTATTTAGGAACCCAAGATCTGGGTCTTTTATGTGGTCATTGTTACTGGAATGTCGCTGCTTCTAGGTCCTATCAGTTGACAGAGCTAAGAAATATATGTATATGTGTGTATATACATATATACACGTGTACATATCCTCTTACATATAATTCTTTCTATCTATCTATCTATCTATCTATCTATCTATCTATCTATCATCTATCTAAAATTATACAGACACTTGTATGAGAGAGATAGAAACATCAGTGTGAGAGAGAAACATCAATTGGCTGCTTTCCACACACCCCTTACTGGGGATTGAGCCACAACCCAGGCATGTGCCCCACCAGGAACTGAACCCAGTATTGAACCAGTGACCTCCCAATGTATACGATGATGCTCAATCACTGAGCCACACCGGCTGGGTGGCTGTTCATGTTTTGTGCCCATTTTTCTATTGGGTTTTTGGTCTTATTTCCTTTCATGATTGAGTCATTTATATATTAAAGATATTAATCCTTAATCTATGATATATGTGGCAAATATTTTTTCCAGTCTTTAAAAATTTGTCTTTGGACCCATGGTGATTTTGTTGTCAGACAACATTTTATCATTTTTGCGTAGTCACATTTATTGATCTTTTATTGCCTTTGAGTTATATATATAAAAACTTTTTCCTATCCCCAGCCTAAGAGGTATGAATTCACCCATAAAGTCTTCGTATGCTTATCATTTCATTTTGACACTTAGATCTCAGAACCATCTGGAGTTCATTCTCATGTGCGATGCGGGTTACAGACCTAGTTTGATCTCTTTCCAAATGGCCATCTGGTTGTCTGAGCACCATTAGTCACAAAGTCTATTTGGACCCAGTGATTTCCATATGTACCTGAGTAGATTTCTGGACTTTCTGGTCATCTGTCTATTGAAAGACACAAATCTACCAAATTTATTATCAGTAGAGGACCTCCACATCCGCCTCCTCAAATGTAAACTCAGGCCACCCAAACATAAAGGCTGAGCCCCACTTATCTGGGTCCAAAGTGGAATAAACTGTTGGGTTAACTCACTCGGAAGTCAATTAGAGACATAAGAATCAGAAATCTGCCCTGGCCCGTGTGGCTCAGTTGGTTGAGCGCTGTCCAGTGCATCGAAATATTGCCAGTTTGATTCCCGGCCAGGGCACATACCCAGGTTGTGGGTTCAATCCCAGGTCATGGTATGTGCAGGAGGTGATCGATTGATGTTTCTCTTTCACATTGATGTTTCTTTCTCTCTCTCTCCCTCTCCCTCTCCCTTCCTCTCTCTCTCTCTAAAATAATAATAATAATAATAATAATAATAATAGAATTAGAAATCTGCATGCAGATGATATGACAGTATCTGCTAGAATCTACTACATATTACTGATGTAGCAAGGTAGCAGGATATAAAATTAACATGCAGAAATCAATAGCCTTCATAAACATAAGCAATAACCAGAGAGAGGATATAAGATGGAGAAATCCCATTTACAATAGCAACAAAGAAGATAAAATACTGGGCAGTAAATTTACCAAAAATATTCAAAATCTGTACTAGGAAAACATTAAAACAGCCCTGAAAGACAAAAAGGTAGATTTGGACAAATAAAAGTATACATTTAATGCAATTTGAATAGAAATACCAAAACATTTTTCTAGGTCCTCAGCAGATACTAAAATTCATGTGGAAGAATAAATATGTAAAAAGAACAAGGAAAACCTGAAAAAGAAAAGCTGGGCACTGCAGAGAATGGGGCGCCAAGATGCTGCCACCTGCCACCCTGAGCTGGTACTGCACCCCTTTTGAGCAAAGCAAATCCAGTCCTGATGGTCTTGGTAGTCAGCGTTTAAACCCTGGGAACTGTCTAAAAGGAAGCTTGCTTCTCTTCTTCCCTTTGTTTGCCTTCCATGCCCTCATCAAGGGTTCACATTCTGGTTAGCATCCTTAGAGTTCTGGACTTCAGAGTCCAAATCCTGGAGATAGAGCTCAAAGGAATAAGATGAACTGAAATATCTTAGGTTTAGCCCAAATTCTCATCGTGGGGCTTGATAAAATGCAGATTTATGGGGGAATGGGAGAGTGAAAGGGGAAGGAAAACTATTTCCTTGTTGTGTCAGGTGTTTCACACACATTGACTCTTTTAAATCCGTGTGGAATGGACACCCTAAAAGTCATGTTACAGGCTGGGAAACAGTAGCCTAAGGAAATGTTAAGGGGTGTGTTTTTTTTAAAGGGTGAAATTGTGACTCTCATACAAATATAAAATGAATACATGTCGAAAATTTTTTGTTGTTGTTAATCCTCACTTGAGGATATTTTTTCCATCAATTTTAAGAGAGAGTGGAAGGGAGAGAGGGAGGGGGATAGATAGATAGATAGATAGATAGATAGATAAACATCGATGTGAGAGAGACACATTGATTGATTGCCTTCCTGCATGTGCCCTGACCAGGGCCAGGGATCGAACCTGCAACCCAGGTATATGCCCTTAACTGGGAATTGAATCTGTGACCCTTTGGTGCACTGGCCGACCCTCTAACCCCTAAGCCACACCAGCCAGGGCACATGTCAAAGATTGTATTGAACACATTAAAGAATGAAGGAACTAGTAGGATGTGAAAACTGGCTCCAAGGAGAACCCCAAGTACAGACACACATGCTGGAGACAGTCAGGAATGCTAAAGCAAGTTTACTAACAGGTACAGACGGGTCACTGTCCACAGGGAATAGTTACCTGTGTCTTCATTGTACAAAATATATTTGCATCTCCGTGGACACAGCTTTGTATTAGCATCAGTTCCTAGCACCCAGAGAGTGGTCATGCAGCTCCAAGATGAGGAACGATGCAGACTCTTTTAGAATCGGGTAACTGCCCTGGCTGGTTTGGCTCAGCGGTTAGAGCGTCAGCCTGCGGTCCAGAGAGACCCGGGTTCGGTTCCCGCTAAGGGCATGTACCTTGGTTGCGGTTTGTCCCTGGCCCTGGTTGGTCGTGCGGGTGGCAGCCACTCGATGTGTCCCTTTCACATTGATGTTTCTCTCTCTCTCTCTCTTCCTCTCTCTTCCTCCCACTCTATATGAACAAAAAATGAAAAAATGTCCTCGGGTGAGGATAAAAAAAAAAAAAAGAATCGGGTAACCCCTGGAAGGTCCGCCAGAGCGGCGATGTTTAGCCTTTTTCATCTCATGGCACCCATAAACTAATTACTAAAATTCTACAGCACACCAAAAAGTATATTATATTTTTTGCCAATCTGACAAAAAAAAAAAAAAGAGGTATAACTTTGACTCATTCACACTGGATGGTCATTGTCGTGTTGGCTGTTGTCATTTTTTCTATTTGACAATCTAAGGGAAAAGAAGTCAGTGCCCCTGACTAAATAGTCAAGTATTGGATATTTTATTTTATTATTATTATTATTTTTGGGTACGTGCCCTTAGCGGGAACCAAACCTGGGACTCTGGTCCGCAGGCCGATGCTCCAACCTCTGAGCCAAACCGGCCAGGCCAAGTATTGCATATTTTAAAAATTCTTGTAGCACACCGGTTGAAAATCGCTGCCCTGGACAAAGAGTGAAATTAAGTGACCACCTTCAAGGCTTCTCAGCTGCTAAGTAGAAGATCTGGAATTCAAACCCAAATCTGTTTCCATAAATCCAGCTCCTTCCTCTGTGCCAAGCAGTTTTCGAACAGTGAAGGGTGGTTTTTGCCAGAGATCCGTGGTATTAACCACTCATCACCCATTTAATTAAAATTCCTTAGTCTCGAGAAGGAGCCCTGTCCTCCCCATCCTGGAAACAGAACCTTTGGCAACTTTCCAAGGTCTCCAAACCCTCTGTCGGGGCGCCCCTCCACTGAGGATGCTCCCTCGCGGGTCTGGAGGGGCTGGGAGCCGGCCGGCCTTGGAGGGCCCCAGTCAGATCTTCGGTTTGGAAGCTACCGGGCGCTGGTACAGCCTGATTATACCTTCGTCGTGCAGCCGCTTCCAGACTGTTCTCTCTAAGTTGAAGTCATGGTTGGTGTAAAAGATTGTCTTTTTCCAGGACTTATCGTAGTAGTGATCCGAGAAGCGCTCATGGCCCTCGGTGATGAAGCCGTAGGCGCTCACCTACGTGAAGAGTGGAGGAGAAACAGGGCCTGCCTCGCTCTCTCCCAGGTTCCCCTCGGAGGCCGACTCTGTGTGTGCTGGAGGCAGGTCCCTGTATTCCTGTCTCCCTCGAGGTCCGGGTGCAGGCCCCGGGATGCACCCACGCCCACGCCCACGCCCACTCCACCCGAGAGGGGCGCGGCCAGCCCAGCGGCTGCTCCATGCCGAGCAGGCCAGCAACGCCCCAGAGCTGTTTCTCCAGGTCCCCCTGCTGCTGGGGCAGAGCCTCACCTTGTCGCAGAGCTGAAGGGCAGTGAGGAGCAGGAGGGCCCCCGTGCTAGGGCGGTATATTCTCCAGTGGACAGTGTCCAGGGTCTTAGACCTCAAAAACCTGTGAAACACGCCCCCGCCCCCGCCAGCTGTCAGGAGGCTGCCAGGATGAGGGGACCCAGCCCCCTCCACGCTTCTGCTCCTACCTGTTCTTCATGTATCGGAGCACGTCAGGGTGCAGCAGCAGGTACCTGTCCAGTTGCAAGGCTTCCCGAAAAGCTACCTGGGGCCTTTGCCTGTGGGCAGGAGCCGTCGTTCAGGCTCGTTCTCCTGCCTCAGCTGCTGGGCCTGCCAGCCCTTCACAGCTACTCACTGAGCACCTCAGCCCGGGGTGAGGGGGGGCGCTGGGCACCTGAACCAGAAGAGGCTCTTTTTCTCCAAGGTCTGATTCAGGAGCAGAGCTTCCAGCCACTCATAGTCCCGGGTGCCTTCCAGAAAGTGCAGGTAGCGGATGTCCTGGGGACCAAGGACAGTGAGTGGCCCAGGAGTACTGCCCGCAGGACCCCAGGCTGGGAGGCCCGGCTCTGACTCGACTGCCTGCCTGCTCTTCTCAGGCCTGGTCCGCCCTGCCTCCCCCCAACAGAGTCTGTACCAACCGCAGGCTCCAGGCCGGGATCGCGCCTCCCTGTCTCACCTGTGTCCCCCTCTCCAGAGTCTGTGTGGCCAGGCCATTCCTCTTTGCTCACCTTCCCCAGAGGCGCGTGCTGGAAACCTCGCCTGCCCAGCACGTAGAGCGACTTGGTCAGGGAGAAGGCAGTGAAGCCGTAGAAGGACGTCCGAGTACCCACGTCCTCTTCGTAGCCCTTGGTGACGGCTCCGCTCAATCTGAGCAGAAAGACAAACATTGGACAGAACGCAGGAGTGCGGAGGGCGCTGTGTGAAGGGGGGGGCGAGAGGAAGGAGAAGTGGGGAGGCTGCAGTCATGTAGGCAAACTCTCTGGAGAGCCCAGGAATTCCCCCTCCAAGATACTGGCCTGGAGCACCCTATCAACTCTCACAAGAACCTGTCTCTGCAGCAGGGGCTGGGAGGGGGACCGGCGGGGGAGGGGGCTCACCGGAACACGTAGTCATGGCTGTCTATCTCTTGGCCCAAGTGGGAGTTGTTCAGGATGCCCCCATTGCCCACCACAGCACAGCTGATGCAGTGCGTGCTCCCAGCAGGGAGGCTGGCCAGGAGCAGCTGCTGCTGGGCCACTGGAGGGAAGCGGGTCACGACTTTCTGCACCACTGGAACGGGGGGACCCTCCATTCAGAGCCCCGGGAAGGCCAGGAGCTGGGCCCATCATTTCTCCCAGGACTGGTGGCCCCAGTGAAGACTGGTGGCCCCAATGAAGACTGGTGGCCCCAGTGGAGACGTAGACCCAAGACAAAGAGCCTTGGCTGAGCGCACAGCCGGGCTCGGGGGGGCCAGGACTCACAGGAGTAATTGAGCTCCATGAAGCCGAAAGGCGGCGCGAAGTGCTCCAGGCGGTCCCACTCGCTCCGGCTGAAGTGTCTGGAGTCCAGGAAGAGGGTGAGGTTGGGCAGAAAGAGATTCTGGAGCCAGAGTGACTGGGAGGCTCTCACCTTGATGGAGTCCGTGCAGGTCTAAATGCATGAGGGTGGGTCAGGCAGGAGAGGCCCGGAGGGCTGGGCTGGGTGGCAGGGCCAGAGAGCAGCCTCCAAGGTACCCTGGTACCCTGCCCATCCTACAGCAGGCCCGCCAGGTGCTGAGGCTTCCCAGTGGGCGGGCTGTTCGTGGCCCTCAAGGCAAACGCACTTGGTAAGGGTGAGAGAAACGGAACAGCCTGGGATGTTGTATGTGTTCGGTGTGCTGTCGTGTGCGCGGCTGCGATGATGTGTAATCATACACGTTTTCTTCCTTTCTTTTTTGGTGAATCCTCACCCAAGGATATTTTTCCATTGATTTTTTTTTTTTTTTTTGAGAGTGGAAGGGAGAGAGGGAGAGAGAGAGAGAAAAAGAGAGAGAGAGAGAAACATCAAGGTGAGAGAGACACATCCATTGGTTGCCTCCCACATGACCCCATTTGGGGCTGGGGATCAAACCTGCAACCCAGGTACCTGCCCTTGACTGGAATTGAACCGTGACCCTTCGGTCCACAGGCCGATGCGCTAACCACTGAGAAAACTGTCCAGGGCCATCATAGATGTTTTCTTCTTTAAATATATTTTTATTGATTTTTTTAGGTAGAGAGGAAGGGAGAGGGGGAGAGAGATAGAAACATCGATGAGAGAGACACATTGATTGACTGCCTCCTGCACGCCCCGTACTGGGGATCAAGCCTGCAACCTAGGCACGTGCCCTGACCAGGAATCGAACCAGTGACCTCTCGGTGCATGGGATGATGCTCAATCCACTGAGCCACACCAGCTGGGCTATCATACATGTTTTCTTTTCTTTTTTTTTTTTTTATTCCTCACCCAAGGATACTTTTCCATTTATCTCACAGACAGAGTGGGAGGGAAGGAGAGAGAGAGAGAAACATCAATGTGAAAGGGACACATCGACTGGCTACCTCCTGCACGACCCCGATCAGGGCTGGGGACGAACCGCAACCGAGGTACATGCCTTTGACCAGAATCGAACCTGCGACTCACTGGTCCGCGGGCTGACGCTCTAACCGCTGAGCCAGACCGGCCAGGGCTCATACATGTTTTCAATGTTGCCCTCCTGTGGGGGTGTTTTTCTTTGGGATGGAAGAGAGAGGAGGTGATGGAATCATCTATGCAGAGGACAAGGTATTCCCAGGTACCAGCACCGGGCACCACGTTGGGTATTCTTGTCTGTTAGAGATTGGGGGTCAGGTGTCAAACCCTCAGGCGTCCGAGGGGCTCCTTCTCGCTCACACCTTCCCATGCTGCCCAGGTGAGGATTCTGGAGCCTGCCTCCTCCTCCCTCACTTGGGCCATTATAGGAAGGAAGGATGGGGTGGCCACCAGGGTGGGACAAGGAGCGGAGCCTGGGAGGTGGGGGAGAGGGTGGAGGTGGGCTGAATGCCAGGGGGCCTTCAGAGCAGGGGTGCATAGGGCAGGGGTCGTGGCAAAACTCACCGTCTGTAAGCCCTCCACATCTAAGCTGTAATTTTCCTCAAAATCCCACTTGGGCTCAGACTTGAAGTTGGCGGCCTGCAGCCTTGGGCCCGTGTGCGGGGTGGGGCTCTGGAAAGGGGCAGAGCTGGGGGTGGCCCGGGCTGGCCCCTTGGGTGGGACCGTCGCTGGGGTCACTCCTTCTGTTTTCCTCCCTGGTGACCCTGCTCCCGTGGTGGTCAGCACCTCAGCCCGACGTTCCGGAAGGGGTGTCCTTGCTGTGGATGCCCGAGGCTTTGCTGGCACTGTCCTTGCGGCTGTCGGCTTCTCACCCTCGTCCCTCCTTCCTTCCTTTACCCTCGAGTCCTGACTTGGGAGTGACAGTGCCTCTGTCCTGTTGGAGGCCACGCCCCTGTCCCGACTTTCCTGGGACAGCGTGTCCACCATGGTGTCCTTCTTCTCCTGGCTCTTGAGTAATGCTGTCCTTGCTGTGCTGGGCACTGGGGCCATGGGGTGACCTGTGGCCTCGGGACGAGTGTCCAGCGTGCTGTTCTGCTCGGGCCCTAGGTGGGTGGTGGTCCTCCTTTCCACTGTGGGTGCCGGGGAAGGGGCCTTTTGTAGCGATTCTGAAGACCTTTCTTTAATGTTCTCTATCTTCTTATGCCTGGGGACAGGGAGAACCTTGATGAAGGGTGAGGACTGGAGAACAGGCCAGGAGCATGTGCTCGTGGGCCTCGGGAAGACTGCAAACCAGTCTCTGTGAGACGCAGGGTTTCCATCTCCTACAGAAAGTAAGCATCGGCTTCTGCAAACCTCCCTCTGACCCGCAAAGAAACCCTTCAGGGCCCTGGCCGGTCTGGCTCAGCGGGAGAGCGTCGGCCCGCGGACCAATGAGTCCCGGTTTTGATTCCAGTCAAGGGCACATACCTCGGTTGCAGTTTGTCCCCGGCCCTGGTTGGGGTCATGCAGGAGGCAGCCGGTCGGTGTGTCTCTCTCACGTCCATGTTTCTCTCTCTCCCTTTCTCTCCCTCTCTCTCTACCTGAAGATAAATAGAAAAAAAAAAGAAACCTTGCTGGGAGCCTTGGGTTTGGGCTCAGTGGGATGCGGGGAGCAGAGCTGAGGTGTCCCCGTTGCTACGGCCACAGGCCCTGTGCCGGGTTCTCCGTGGCCCCCAGCGGACACTGGATTCCAGACCGAGTCCTAAGAATGAGTTTGTGTGGCCCTAGCCCTGTCACCTGCTAGCTGTGTGATTGTGTTATTCAGTTGACCTTTTTTAAAAAAATGAAGTGTAGGGAAGAAAGATGACCTTGTCGAGGAACATGGGAAAGACCCATGTCTGTCAAGACTAGAGCTGCCAACCTCGATTTTGAAAAGGTCTGCCTTCCAGATTTACTCCGGACGCTGCCTGAAAACAGACGGTGGCCCCTCGGTGTTGTGCGCAGCGCGTACCAGTTCAGACCTCTGTCCAGGGCCCGCTGTATCGCCACAGGCCACGTTAGAGGCTGGACATCGCGAAAGGCGTGTTTCCCAGCCACAAGCAAGAGGAACTGTCGTGACAGCCGGTCATGTGTCGCCCTGGGGGCCTTGCGGGCTGGTGGCTGTGAAGGAATGGGAGCTGTCTGGGCGCTATGGGAACAAGCAAGGCTTCCTGGAGGGGTTCCCCTCCAACCAACGATCGTTAGGAGTGGGGAGGAGGACTTTTCAGTCCCAGAAGCATGAAAGCTCACAGTGTGTTGGAACTGTTGAGTGTTTATGAAGCAGAGCGGGGCTGGGGGCTGGGGGGGCAGGAGATGGTCCCAAACAGGCGGGCAGGACCAGATCATTATTTGTGGTGCACGTCTGACAGAGGCCTTTAGACTCTACCATCTGTTTACACGTCCGGGGGGAGCTATGGGAGATGGGAGATGGGGGCGGGTGCTGAAGGGAGGAGTCGGGGCACACAGTGATTTCCATCCCAGAATGCTTTTTTTTTTTTTAATCCTCACCCGAGGACATTTTTACATTAATCTTCAGATAGAGAGGGGGGAAGAGAGAGAGAGAGAAACATCGATGTGAGAGAGACACATCGATTGGTTGCCACCCGCACAACCCCAGCGGGGGGCCGGGGACGAACCGAAACCAAGGTACGTGCCCTTGGTCGGAATCGAACCCGGACCCTTTGGTCCGCGGGCGATGCTCTTACCGCTGAGCCATACCTGCCAGGGTCCAGAATGCTATGTTTTATCAATGGTAGAAGATAGATTCTGGCGCTGGTCTGATTTCTGCATTCAAGGGTTTTGGCTCCAGGGACTGGATTTACTTTGTTTTCTGCTTCTGTGTGAGGGTGCCAAAGGTCATTCACGCCAACGTGTGTCAGGTTTTCCGCCCAGAAAAGCCCGCACCTTCTGCTCTGCACGGCTCCTCACTGGGCTTCGTGGTGTGGTCTCTGTGGTCTGCAGGTTTGGGGGGGGATTCCTGGGAGTTTTGGGGGGGGGAATCTTCCTCTCTAGTGACCCAGCCATGACGCAGATAGATTTCCAGGTGTCCTAACTCTTACCTGGTGCCCTAGGGGACCCTCACGTAGCTTGGTCACTCTTGTCCCAAGCTCCCTTTGTCTGTTCCCACTCTTCTTCTAAGCCACATATGACTTACTGAGGTTCCTCGAAGAGAAAAAGAAAGAGCATGAAGTGTGTAGCCAAGTAGACCCGAGTGAGCATCCCTGCACCTCCACCTATTAGCTGGTGTGAGTAGGAGAAACCTCTTCACCTGCCTGGTCCTCAGTTTTCTTATCTGTACAATGGGCTGCTGCCTTTGGCTTCTGAGAGGAGTTTGCCATGAGCGTTACCTGGTTAATCTTTACTCGAGGATATTTTTCCATTGATTTTTTAAAAGACAGCGTGGGAGGGAGGAGACACATTGATTGGTTGCCTCCCACACGACCCCAGCTGGGGCCAGGGATCGAACCTGCAACCAAGATATGTGCCCTTGACCGGGAATCAAACCTGAGACTCTGGGGGAAGAAATTCTCACCCACTTGGGTCCTTTCTCTCTCCCTGGCCAGGAGTCTGGGTAACATGGAGCGTGACGTCCTGGGGTCCGCCCTGTGCATAGGAGGAGGATAATCTCAAGAGAAAGAGGGGGCGATGGGCTCGTGAGCTGGCAGATACTCTCAAAGTGTTCATTATGAGAGCACTACCCAATAACATGGAACGCCAGAGCTGGCTGGAACACGTTCTGGTCCATTCGCGCTGCCTCTATTCAGTAGAAAGACCGGGTGCCCTGAGCTGGGGGGTGGGACTCCCTGAACGACGCTTTAAGCTCATAATTGCCCTTAAGCTCCAAGGGCAACACAAATGCCTAGGTGTTGCAAACAGCTAGCAAACAGCTCCTACTGTTGGGCTGTGACTCGGCGGATGGATTCCTCCCCACCTTCACTTCCCGTCCCCAAACCTCAAGAGGCCCACAGAAGTTTTCCCTCCCAGCTTCGAGCCCTGACGTGGCTGTGAGTGGGGAGATGACGAGGCGGGGGTGGTCTTGAACAATCCACGTGTCCAACGTGCGGGGCCATCTGCCTGGCGGTCATGTGGGCCCTGAAGGGACACGGCGCAAGACACCTCTCTGCAGTCTCATCTAGGAGCAGAGGATAGCGACCGCCTGCAGGACCGTTCAACCTGCGAATGCCACAAATTCTTGATGACTCATTTACGTTTTACAGGAAGTCTTAGCGGTGACCCAGGCAGTGACAAAATTGTGTCATTACATTTCATTTCAATTCCCTATTATTAAATACACCTGTGATTGCTAAGGATGTGGGTGTTTACACAGGCATTACCTATTCTCAGTTACAGTGTTTGCTGAATATTCAAACCTCTTTGGTCCACATGCCGAATGCCCTGCTGGGCTGGGGCAGGGTGCTGGGGGGGGGGTGTCTTTTTTCTGTTTAAGAGCCTCTAGTTCAGAGGGCCAGGCAAATAACTCATGGATCACATCCAAGCCAAAAGCAATTTAATTTCATAATTCTGATCTATTTGGGAAGTAAAAATAAATAATGTTGCACTTTGAAAAATAAATGTATCATTAGCAGGGATCACACAGCTCTATTCCATAAATGAAACAAATAAAAGAATAATTATCTAGCATCCTCCTCCCTCTAAATTATTTCCTTTCTTTCTTTCTTTCTTTCTTTCTTTCTTTCTTTCTTTCTTTCTTTCTTTCTTCCTTCCTTCCTTTCTTTCTTTTTTTTGTTAATCCTCACCTGAGGATATTTTTCCATTATTTTTGGACAGTGGGAGGGAGAGGATGGAGAGAGAGAGAAAGAAACATCTATGTGAGAGAGACACATCGATTGGTGGCCTCCAGCACGACCCTGACCAGGACCAGGCATCAAACCTACAACCCAGGTGCTTGCCCTTGAAGGAATCGAACCCAAGACCCTTTGGTCTAAGGGCCAACGCTCTAACCACTGAGCCAAACTGGCCAGGGCTCCCCCTCCAAATTTTTAAGTATACATCACGAGGGGGACCCTGCGAGCAAAGACACGGCAAGAGGTTCAGAGTTCATCTGTGCCTGAAGCCTTGGAACAACTGTCTGAGACAGCAGCCCCTTCCAGGAGTCCGGCTGGAATGAATCTTGTCCGCGCACTCCCGCCGCCCTGGCCACATCCAGCTTTACGGTGGTTACTTATCACTGCCGCTGTCACTGGCAGGTTGAACCTTTGGAGCTTCCTCCTCTTGGTTTGTGTAAAAGAATAAAAACCCTCATCTTGGACAGGAATGTAAAGCTCAGAGCACACACAGAAAGCCCCTGGCGCTGAGGGTACCCTCTGCAAATCTCCAGCTCTGACATGATCGTCCAAGTGTCATAAAGTACCAACAGCACTGTGATAATGACCTTCACAGACCACCGGAACTGTGGGTGGGGTTGCAGCTCCCCTTTGTTTGTTTCTTTTTTTTTTTTATCCTCAAGACATTTTTGCATTTATTTTCAGATAGAGCGGGAGGGAGAGAGGGAGGAAGAGAGAGAGAGAGAAACATCGCGTGGTTGCCACCCACACGACCCCGGCCGGGGACAAACTGCAACCGAGGTACGTGCCCTTAGCGGGAACTGAACCCGGGACTCTCTGGTCCGCGGGCTGATGCTCCAGTCGCTGAGCCAAACTGGCCAGGGCCACAGCTCCCTTTTGTTTCGGAGCTTCCTGCCCAGTCTGCCCGGACAGTACCCTGGGGAGAGGTGTCTCTACTGCAAACCTTCGATCCCCTTTGCCTCTCCTTCAAACCTGCCACTTCTTCCTATTCCACGGTCACTATCCGAGGCCAGATCCTCTTCACCTTGTGTTTCAATGGCCAAAGTCGCCTCCAAGGCCACCTGTGGACCTTGGTCCCTCCCATGATGTCTGTCCGTCTGCCACCCTGGCTTGCTGGTCAGGCCACCATAGTGACTCACCCTCCTTCGGATGTACCCTGTTCCCTTCTCACAGGCCACCTCCCCGCCTGAGCCCTGTGCAGCCACCCTTGGCCCCACCTTCCTTTTTTTTTTTAATCCTCACCTGGGGCTATTTTTCCACTTATTTTCAGACAGAGCGGGAGGGAGAGAGAGAGAGAAACAGCAATATGAGAGGGACACATCAACTAGTTGCCTCCTGTACAACCCCATCCGGGGCTGGGGACAAACTGCAACCGAGGTACATACCCTTAGCAGGAACTGAACCCGGGACTCTGGTCTGCGGGCCGGCGCTCTAACTGCTGAGCCAAACCAGCCAGGGCTCCTTTCTGTATTTTTTAAAAAATATGTTTTTATTAATTTTTTAGAGAGAGAGATAGAAACATCCATGTGAGAGAGAAACATCCATCGGCCGCCTCTTGCACACCCCCCACTGGGGATCGAGCCTGCAACCCGGGCATGTGCCCTGACCGGGAATTGAACTGGGACCTCTCAGTCCATGGGAGGGTGCTCAATCCACTGAGCCACACCGGCCGTGCTACCTTTCTTTATTTTTTAAAACTTCATGAGAACCTGCATTACTTTCAAATGTTAAGAATAGTGAAACGAAATTTTAAAAACAGTCTAGAAAGAACAGGGTCTCTCACTGCTGCAGACATGTTTATAAGAAAACGGAAAGGTGCTCTTGAAGGATTAACTTGGGGCCCAGAATTTAAGCTGCCTCCCTACGTAACAAACTTCTTAGGAGAGTATGATTTTGAAATGAATGGAATACACAGGTTAAATCTTTTGCTTCGGGACACAGAGAATGGCACGTAAGAACTAACCCCAAAGTTTCTCTGACAACTCACAGTGCCCGAGGGCAAAATAGTCTTGTTTTCTCTCTCTGCCTTCTGCAGAGTTTTCTCTCTCTGCCTTCTGCAGACCCAGTCCAGTGGGTCTCAAACTCCTGCCTGGACTCCCTGTGACATCGGGGGCACCTTGGCTTCCCCACTCCCACCACCTGCACGTCTCCCAGGCTTGTCCTTGCCTATGGTTCTGGACAACGTTCCTGGTCCCTGACACCCCGCGTGGACACAGTGATGTCTGAGTTCCCTAGTCCTCCCTGTGGAGTTTCGATATTCTCTAATAAATGATGACGAGCTTGGAAAAGGTCAGGATCTTACCTGGTAGGCTTTGTATTAGGTTCCTTAATGAAGGAGGGCAGGATGATCAAGGAGAAAATCAACCAGACCAAAAGTGAGAGCCAGCAGAAAGCTTGGCCCAGACCACGGAGTCTCTGCAGGCGGGACTTCATGGTGGCAGATCGGGCCCCCAGGAGACCTCTGCCTGTCCTGGGGCACTGACACGAAGCGATGAATTGCTCTGACATCCTGGCCAGGGAGTGCACGCCTCCTGGGAGCCACTGAGCTACACTCGGAGTCTGGAGGTGTCAGCCAGAAGGTGGAGCCGCCTCAGCATCTTTATGGAGGCTTCCAGGCTGGCGTGGCTTGAAGGAAAACTCCTTCTGTTCAAACAAGTTCCCTTTCCTTTTCCTTGTCTCTGAAGCCAGTTTCTGAATGTAGAACTGTATGAGAAACAAACGCACATTAGACAGAAGGAACCGAACTTTCATCAGGTTCCACACCCCGGGGACCCTGGACAAGAGCGCGGGCTGGAACAGCCTTGCACGGCCTCCACGCACAATGTGTTTTATGAGAAAAATAAGGGGACCCGTTGGGTTCAAGAACCCCTAGCAATCTTTCCCTAAAGACCATCCTAAGTATTTCGAGTTGCAGTTCTCAATCTTGGGTGCACGTAGAGTCACCTGGGAAGCTTGCAAATATCCTAAGGCCCAGGCTACACCCCAACCAATTAAACCGGAATCTCAGGGGATGGGTATTTTTCCAGGTGTGGATATTTTTTCAGTTTCCAGGTGGTTCCCGTTGCTTGACCTAGTTGAGAACCACTGATTTATAGGTATAGAGAGGTTGCCACGATAGTGTTTTTATTTTTATTTTTTAAATCCTCACTGAGGATATTTTTCCATTCATCTTCAGATAGACTGGGAGGGAAAGAGAGAGAGAAACATCGATGTGAGAGAGACACATTGACTGGTTGCCTCCTGCACGACCCCGACCAGGGCCAGGGACCGAACCGCAACCGAGGTACGTGCCCTTGACCGGAATCAAACCCGAGACTTTCTACAGAGTTCTGTGATCTGCCACCTTCCTCCTGTGACCTTGGACAAGTTCCTTAAAGTTCCTGCCTCACCTACAAATGGGAAAAGCGAGGCATCTGCCGTGTGGGGTTATGATGAAGACACTATTGAAGAGTAGACGCCCACCCTTCTGTTCAGCCTTCTCATCTGCGGTCATGAGCATGACATGACCCAAACACCTGGGGGTGTGCTGGGAGCCAGGCACAGTGCGATGCTTCCCCTGCACCCATGCAGACCTCACAGCCCCTCCAGGGGCAGGGCACTGTTATCAACCCCATCTTACAGTCAAGGTCACCTTTGGGAGGGAGCAGTTTGGCCGGGATCACGAAGTGAGCCTCTGGCTTGGGGACCAGATCCAGGTAATCTGGAGGTTTATCCTTTTCTGAAGCACAGCCCACCTCTGAGATATATTAATTCTGTCTTGATTAGAAAAACAAAATATATGATGCCTGGGGCAAAGGGGCAACTCAGAGAAATATCAAGATCAGTTGTGGAAAACAGAACATTCAGAGAAGCAGCAGGTGATTCCTTTTATTTTATTTAAAAAAAATTTTTTTCCTTTATTGATTTTAGAGAGAGAGAAAGTGAGAGGGAGAGAGAGATAGAAACATTGATGAGAGAGATAACATCGATTGGCTGCCTCCTGCGTGTCCCCCACTGGGGATCGAGCCCACAACCTTCACCCAGGTATGCACCAGGAAATGCTCAAACAACCTTCCCCAGGAAGGATGAAAAAGGTAAGAATCTGCTTCTGAGCAGCTAGGAGGAATCTCAACCACTGACGGGCTTCCTTTATCCTGCACGGTTCGCTGTACCGTGTGGCACTATTCCAGGGGATGGGCTGCGAGCAAGAAGAAAAGTCTCCCCGGTACAGATTCTAAGTCCCTCTCTCACTCTCTGAGCACATCTGACCTGTCTGTACCCATACACCGACTCTCGAAACACTTTCTGAATAGACCTGAGTCAAGTCATAACTCTGCCTTCACTGACTCTTTGCCCCAACTTCACCTGCACACCTGGCATGAGCAATCACCCTCCGCCCTGGTGCCCACTGGCAATGCCAAGCCAACGAAGTGCACAGTGGGAAGGCATTTCCTTACACATAGCCCTGGTTTGATTAGACAGTGTTCTCTGGAACCTCCGCAGAGCATGGACACCTAGTTGACCACATGGGAGCAATCTGAGCTACTGTGTGACCTGTGCCTTTACCGCCTCAGGGGGCTGAACTCGGAGTTCTTGAAGCCAGCTGGTGAAGGCGAGATCATCCAGAGTTCTAGTTTCCTGGTTCTCGGGTTCCAGCCCAATGCCACCTTCGTGTGTGGCTGGGCGGAAAGTGAGATGCAGAGAAATACAGATCTTAGAGGAAACCGACTTTCTGATCATTTTTAAAACATCACAACTTTCATGTTTGATGATAAGGTCTACTTTCCTCTCCTTTTTAAGCAAAAGCTTCTGACTAAGTCTTTTTTCTTTTTATTTATTTTTTTATGCATCAGCCAACAGGATGTGTGAGAGCTTAAATGCAGAGAGGAGCTATGAGATGATTTTCTGTGAAAGGTAGTGATGTTAATAATGTTTTAACAAATTTAAACTCCATTCTGACCAGTTATTCCGGCACATAAACACTCGAGCAGTTTTCTAAAAACCCTGGGACTGACACTCAGAGGAACCATGAAGATAAGGGGTTAATGGTGGTCTTGGAAAACTTAGAGGGACCATAAAAAAGAAAGAGATTAATGATGGCCCTGACCTCTGCTGGAGCAGACTCTTTACCTCTGAGACAGCTTGTATCAGCCCCAGCACCAATTAGGCGGTGCCAAGAGAATTTGTTTTTTTTTCCCGCCCTGGCCAGTGTGGCTCAGTGGTTAGAGCGTCGGCCCGCGTGGTCCGGAGAGACCCGGGTTCGGTTCCCGCTAAGGGCATGTACCTTGGTTGCGGTTTGTCCCCGGCCCTGGTTGGTCGTGTGGGTGGCAGCCACTCGATGTGGCCCTTTCACGTTGATGTTTCTCTCTCTCTCTCTTCCTCTCTCTCCCTCCTACTCTATCTGAACAAAAAATGAAAAAATGTCCTCGGGTGAGGATTAAAAAAAAAAAAAGAGTTTGGGTTTTTTTCAATGTAGTTTTTTTTTTTTTGTTTCTGTAGTTTGGGCCTATAAAAGCCAGAGAACAAAGAGATTTCGATGCTGAGCTCGAAATTTGCGACTCAGCCTGCCTGCACCCGAGCATATGTAATAAAGCCATTTTGCTCTACACTGGCCTTGCACTGTGGATGTGATCTCCCGCCAGCTCAGATCTTTTTTTTTTTTGTTCAGATAGAGTGGGAGGGAGAGAGAGAGAGAAACATCGACGTGAAAGGGACACATCAAGTGGCTGCCACCCGCACGACCAACCAGGGCCGGGGACAAACTGCAACTGAGGTACATGCCCTTAGCGGGAACCGAACCCAGGCCTCTCTGGACCGCAGGCCGACGCTCCAACCGCTGAGCCAAACCGGCCAGGGCCCAGCTCAGATCTTTTATTTCGTGCCGAAACCTGGGAGGTCTGTGAGGATCCCACATAGGGGCAACCGTGGGCCCCCGGAGTCTTCCAGGCCTCCTGTCACACTGGGATGGATCACGTCCCCAGCTGGATACTGGACCTCAAACCTTTCCTGCCAATCCAGCATCAACACCGGCCACTAATTCACTGGTGAGTGTTTATTTGCCGACTGGTCTGAGTCTCCGGGCTTTCTCGTTATCCTCCGTCCAGGACAAGAGAGCCAGGCTCTCAGTCCCTCCGAAAATCCAGCGCCGGTCGGGACATGCTCCTGGGGAACCAGGTTCCCTCAGCTCACCATATAGCTGGGGACACCTGGTATAGGTGAGTTGCACGTCTCTCTACTCTAGGGGAGAAGGGGGGGGATGCCTTCTTCTTCCTCTAGTGTACCTGTCGGACCGCTAGGCCGCAACATCTCACACTGCAACATGAGACAACACCCCTAGGACGTCTCTTAAAAAATCTATAGACCCTAGGGCGCACTCAGGACTTACGTCCCAAGATCCCCCGTCCGGGACATGAGAGCCAGGTCTCTCGGTCACTCCTGTGTGATCGTCCCTCTGTGACTCATTATTTACTGCAACACTGCATGGCCTCAGTACAATGGGTCACAATAGCTTGAAACGGCACTTTCAATATTCTACCAACATAGACAATTTCTGTCAAAGGCGAGGAAAATGGTCTGAGGTTCCTTACATCCAGGCCCCTTTGCACTCACATCACACCTCTCTTTATGCAACACTTGCTCCCCCTCCCAAATCTTCCTGCTGCACTCTAACCCTCCCAAAACTCCCTCTGAAGACAGGGCGCTAACTTCTCCTGTTTCCTCCTTTGCCCCAGCGATCTCGCTCCACCACCCCCTCCCTCAGCCCCTCCAGCAGGGTCTCCTCCTCCGGCCCCTCCTGTGGGCCCCACCCTACCCTGAGCCTCCTACTTTGGCTCCAACTCCCTCACACACAATCAGGAAACATCTCTGGTCCCTATCAGTCCCCTACCTCAGCCCCCATTTCAGAATGCCCTCTGAGGGAAGAGTGGGAACTGAAGGGACTGTCAGAGTTTATATCTCCTTCTCTCTCAGATTTGTCCCAAATAAATAAAAGACTAGGATCCTTTACTCTGAAATAGTCCAGAAAAGGAATGAAAACCCTAAAACCTTTCTATCCCGCCTTACACAGCTACGAGAAGATACACTAACTTAGATCCCACTAGCCCAGGAGGGACTGTCATTTTAAACCTGAGATTTATCTCTTAGTCGGCCCCAGACAAAAACTTGAAAATGGCCCTCAAACCCCTCAACAGAAGCTTCTAAATCTAACCTTTAAGGTGTTCAATTATCACGATGAAGAGGCTAAACAGCAAAGAATAGCAGAATTCCAAATGCTTGCCTCTGCCATCAGAGCCCCCACTAATCAAAGAGGTCAGCAAACCCCCTTCGGGGGACAGAAGAAGGACCCCCACCAGGATCAGCAGAGTGGAACCCTGGGTCCCTGCTTTAAATGCACTCAGATTGGCCACTGGGCGAGACAATGCCCCAACCCCTGACCAACGCCTAAGCCATGTCCTCCATGTGGAGGGCCCCACTGGGAGTCGGACTGCGGACAGACTGCGCAGGGTCGGTCCTCATCCCTTCCTCTGGCTGGCGGATCGGGCAATCCAGGCCTTGATCTGATTGGCCTCGAGGCTGAAGACTGAAGGTGCCCAGGAACGGACGCCCCGACCGTCATCTCGAACTCCGAACCTCAGGTAACTCTGATGGTAGCAGGTAGGCCAATTTCATTTTTTAATTAATACCGGGACAACCGACTCTGCCCTCCCCGAGTTCAGGGGACCTCTTCGACACTCTGGGGTTTCATTTGTGGGAATTGACGGCCAAATATCATAACCCAGGGCAACCCAGACACTCACTTGTTCTTTAGGCCCTTATATCTTTCTCCACTCTTTTCTTTTTTTTTTTTTTGGTATGTGCCCCTAGCAGGAACCGAACCCAGGACTCTCTGGTCCGCAGGCCAACGCTCCAACCGCTGAGCCAAACCTGCCAGGGCTCTCCACTCTTTTCTTACATTACCAGCCTGCCCCACTCCCTCGTTAGGGTGAGACATTCTTTCTAAACTCCATGCTACTTTAACCTTTACTCCTTTTCTCCCCACCAACCACTCTCATTCTTTACTTTGTCTCCTCCAAGAATCTGCTTCCTCTCCTAACAAAAGCCCCCGGCGCCTCTCCTCCCCTTGTGGGCCACCGCTGAAATACCACTACTCTTACGTTTTTTCAATGACCCAGTGAGGCGGGGGAGGGGGGCGAGCCCCCCTCTGGCACCAAGCGCTCAGCTGCCAGCTGTGCCAGCTGGGCACGACCCGCTCTGGGGACAGTGCTAGGTGTGGAGTTTGACTGGGGTGGTACACCTGCCAATCAATAAACGCAGGTGTCCTAAGGCAATCTCAAGGAGGACAGAAACCTCCTGTGGGGCAGAAAAATAGAAACTCCCTTAATCTTAATTCTCTATGAATACAGACCATGAAAATAGATACCACGTATACTATCTCTCACTATAACCTTACGAGGGGCGTCTGTAAACTAACTATTCATAATATGCCTAACACCTACAATGAAAATTTATATATGCAAGCTCAGAGGGACTTGATGCAATACCAAAAAAAAATCATACCAAAAAAAGTAGTCACTATCCAGGGTGTAGTTCTGCGATGGCACTAGCCCTCTCCTCCCTCTATCGTGGTTTAATCATTCGAGCCTTACTGCGGGTCTATCAAACACCTCCCTAGGCCCAAATATGACTGGGCTGCTTTGCCTACCAGCGGGAATGATGTTTTTAGGTGCCCTAGACATTTCGGCCCCCAGGAGAGGAATTTCTATTCAGTGCCTAAACCCAGAAAAACAGGGTGGCTTATGGGAAGTAGGATATGTCACCCCAGCCAACACCCTAATCCCTTCCTTCATCTCTAATTCAACCTCATCAGGCCCTGAGCCCAGAAGCCATCATAGGACAAAAAGAAAAGTTGGACGTCTCATAACAGGAGTTGCTTATAATGCTGTAACAGCAAAAAACATAACCGCCACCATGACAAATATAAATAAAAATACAGGTGACAATTTCAAGCTTCTTTCAAAATCCCTTGGTTCTCTTGCCTGCGTGGTAATAGAGAATCGCATTACACTAGATTATTTACTAGCTAAAGATGGGGGCTCTTCCTTGATCCAGTCTTTGATTTACTCGTGTGTAGTGCCTTATCTGTTTGGAGGGCTCTTCAGACCACAGCCGTCTTGCTGCCTGTGTTCCCACCTACCCTGCATGTCAACACCATCCCCCACTCTGGGAAGGGAGACAGTGGGGATGGGAGCTCTTTATGCCAAAATAAACAATAAAATTTGGAAGCACTCAGACCAAGATAATTAGAAAAATGATATTGAATGAAAGATGGCATTAGACTTATGATTATGACCAGACTACCCACTTAGGTTACACCAAGCTTACTGAACTCCTGAGAGGCAGGTAATGTCCAGTAAGGTCACAGGGAAAGGGAGAAGGCGGAGAGAAGCAGGAATGTGTGAGTAGGGAGGAGGAGAAGAAAAACTGAGGAATGTGCAGACTGCAGATAGATTGAGCAAACTCTCAGGTTAATGTCAGGGGAAGGGCTAGGAATGTTGCAGAGGGTCTATGCAAGTTAAAGAAGGATTATACAGAGGAAATAAAAAGATAAGAAAGGATAAAAGAAAGGGACATACATATTACAGGAAGACAGGACATTAGAGGAATACTCGAGAAGCGAAGACAATAGGACACTTAGAGAGGGAGAGCTTGCCCCTAGTAATAGAATAACAATCTAGGATGTAATGAAAGGAGTTAACAGGTTTAGGCTACTCCTGACCCTTGGATCAGACAATGGCCCCGCCTTTATAGCAAAGATATCACAGGATAGCTCTAGAGGGTTAAATATAAATGGAAAGTACCATTGTGCTTACCACTCACAGAGTTCTGGGCAGATAGAGCACGCAAACAGGACCTTAAAGGAAAACTTAACCAAATTTATTTTAGAAACCAGTGAAAACTGGACCACTCTGCTCCCCCTCGCCCTCTTACAGTTCTTGCAGGCCCTGCAGTTCGTCCTGAAGGCTGTCCATAAATACATCTGTGACGCCCTACCTGCGCCCACCTCAGACCCTGTGCACCCTTTCCAGCCCGGGGACTCTGTGTGGGTAAAGAAGTTCACCACCCAGGGACTGACTCCGGCCTGGAAGGGACTATACACTGCATCCTGCCTACACTCTCAAGGTCAACGGCGTCCCAATCTGGTAGCACCATTCCCGGCTGAGGGGGGAAAAGCAAAATGGACTGTCCAGGCCTCTCCAGATAAGACTCTTGCGTTTATCAGGACTTTGATTTTTCTGGTTATGACTGTTCAGGGGAATCCTTATAGACCTGGGCCCCAATGGAACTGGGAACTTAGAAATGGAGTATCAGGGGAGGTCTTAAGAAATGTTACTACGAAGGGAATAGAAAAACCTGTCTTCAACCTTGATCTATGTGACCGCTTAAGGGGGACCATCGGGGTCACAAAGGTCCCTGATGTCTGGGTCACATATGGAGGGATTAGCCCCCAAATAGAAGACACCCCAGCATGGAGCTGTGGAACATCTGCTGCAGAATGGGGATTGCAAAGGATAGGCTTTTTAGGAGTCCACGACAACCCCATTACTGCAGGAAGTAGACAAAGAGAAACTTCACCCCTTTTCCTTTTTTTTTTTTTTTTTACCATTATAAGGTGGGAATGAAAGGGTTAATAATGTTTTAACAAAATTAAACTCCATTCTGACCAGTTATTCCTGCACGTAAACACTCGAGCAGTTTTCTAAAAACCCTGGAACTGACACTCAGAGGAACCATGAAGATAAGGGGTTAATGGTGGCCCTGACTTCTGCTGGAGCAGACTCCTTACCCCTGAGACAGCTTGTATCAGCCCCAGCACCAATTAGGTGGTGCCAAGAGAATGTGGGTTTTTTTTTCAATGTAGTTTTTTTGTTTTGTTTCTGTAGTTTGGGCCTATAAAAGCCGGAGAACAAAGAGATTTCAATGCTGAGCTTGAAATTTGCGACTCAGTATGCCTGCACCCAGGCATATGTAATAAAGCCATTTTGCTCTACACTGGCCTTGCGTTGTGGATGTGATCTCCCGCTGGCTCAGACCTTTTAGGTAGTATCAGGACCGTGAAAATGCCTTGCAGAGTTACTCAGGACAGAACCAGGCAGATGGAATAACACCAATTTAAAAGGGCAGTGCAGTTGCACATTTGAACAGAGAGGAAGGATCATTGAATTGAATTGCAAATGGGGGCAAAATTGGTTTTTCCACAGGGAGGAAGGAAATCACAGACAGGACTGAATTTGCAGGGCTGTAACATGGCCCTGCAAATCCCCTCACCTGGAGGCTTTCTCCAGACAATGCAAAACGGTCTTCCAGAGTGAGTATGCCTTGGAATCACTCCAGGGTTGGAATTCTTGAAAAGTGTCAGCTGTTGGATCCCCTCTGCTCTAAGACACCCCCGACCATATAGGAATGCTGGATTACATGGAAAGAAGTCCAACTTTCTAGAAGTCAGCTTGTTGGGGATGGTAAGGGAATGGCACTCAGTGCCCCCCTGATAGGTCCTGTCATCTCTCATTTTATTCTCTATACTAGGCCCACCCCTGACTTTTTGTCAACAACCTGATTGAGATCAAATGTGTATACTACATAGCTCACCCACGTCAGTGTACAAGTCAGTGGACTTTTAGTTGGACAACTGGCTTGTGCAATGGATTTACAGAGCAGTGCACCATCACCATGATCTAATTTTAAACATTCTATCCAAAGAAACTTTATGCCCAGGAACAGTCACCCCCTCCCCCAAACTCTCTTCCTTCCACTCCTAGCTGGAGGCAATCACCAATCTATGCTCTGTCTCCATGGATTTGCCGATTCTGGATATTTGATGTAAATGAGATTGTGTAAAATGTGGTCTTCTGTGGCTGGCTACTGTCACTTAGCATGTAGGGTTGGGGGTTTGGTGGATGAACAAAATGTAACCTTGAGTGGCCAGCCAAGGATCAAAGTTTGTGTGGATAGATAAGGTTTGTCTGGAGGGTAGGAACACCGCCCTGTTTGAACTGAGTGTATTGTATATATGTGAATAGATAAGATTTGCATGTCAAAGGGCAGGCAAGAATTTTTTTTTTTCTATCTCCTTTGATGTTTCTCTGCTGAAAAAAGTGAAAGGCAGGTAATATACTGGGCTTGGCTGTATGGTCAGCAGAGAGGCCATCTCAAGGAAATAATTATTTAAAACACCATGTAACCTGGGGAACCACTTCCTAAGTCATATACTAACTTAATTCCAGTAAAAAAAGAAAAGAAACTCTATTACTATATAGGTCCCTTTCCTCCCTCTTTTGTGATATTCTCGTTATACATTTTATATCTATGTATGTTACAAACTCAGCAATACATTGTTATAATTATTGTTATATAGAATCTTAGGTATGCCACCAAAAAACAAAAGCAAAATCGATATATACATATACACAGCTTCAGCTTATTGAGGTATAATTCACATACCACACAATTCAACTATTTAAAGCACACAATTTAATAGTTCTTAGTATATTCACAGAGTTGTGCAAAAAAACCCCAAACCACAATGAATTTTAGAACGCTTTAACCACTTCCCAACATGCCCGGTACCCAGGAGCAGTCACTCATTGCCACCCCTCAACCCCCAGCCCCTCACAACCCTGATCTACTTTCTGTGTCTATAAATGCGCCAACTCAGAACATGGCATATAAATGGAATGACACAATATGTGACCTTTAATGTCTGGCTTCTTTCACTCCGCACAAGGTCCATGCTGTAGGATCTAATTATTTCATTCTTTTTTATTGCTGAATACTATTCCATTATAGGGATATACCACTTTTATTTATGAATCCATCAGCTGATGGACGTTTGGGTCGGTTCCACCTTTTAGCTATTATCGATAATGCTGCTATAAACACTCATGTATAAGTTTTATTGTGGACATTTGTTATTTTACAGCCTTACTGAGATATAATTGACATACAATATTGTGTAATTTGAGGTGTACAATGTGATGATTTAATATACTTCTATACTGTGAAATGATTTCCACCTTGGTGCTAGCTAACACCCCCATCACGTCACATAACTTTCTTTTTTGGTGATGCGTGTGGACATATGTTTACATTTCACTTGGATATCTACCTAGGAGTAGGACTGTTGAGTCCTACGGCAATTCTTTGTTTAATCTTTGGAGGAATTGCCACTGTTTTCCAAAGCAGCTGCACCATTTTACATTCCCATCAAGAGTGTGTAATGGGCCCTGGCTGGTGTGGCTCAGTTGGTTGAGCGTCGTCCGTTGCATCAAAAAGTTGGTGGTTTATCCCTGGCAGGTTTGGCTCAGCGGTTAGAGCGTTGACCCACGGACCAGAGAGGCCCGGGTTCGGTTCCCGCTAAGGGCATGTACCTCAGTTGCAGTTTGTCCCCGGCCCCGGTTGGGGTCGTGTGGGTGGCAGCCACTCGATGTGTCTCTCTCACACTGAAGTTTCTCTTCTTCCCTCTCTACCTCCTGCTCTATCTGAAGATGAATGCAAAAGTGTCCTCAGGTGAGGATTAAAAAAAAAATGTTGCTGGTTTAATTCCCAGTCAGAGCACATGCCTGTGTTGCGGGTTCGAGGCAGCTGATTGTTGTTTCTCTCTCACATCAATGTTTCTCTCTCCCTCTCCCTTCCTCTCTTAAAAAAATCAGTAAAAACATTAAAAAAGAAAAAAAGAGTGTGTGATGGTTCTAACTTCCCCATATACTCACCAACACTCCTTATTATCTGTCCATTTTTATTATTATGGCCGTCTTAGTGACTGTGGTCTCTGTGGTTTTGATTCATACTTCATTTGCATGTTGAACATCTTTTCACGTGTGTATTGGCCACTTGTATATCTCCTTTGCAGAAATGATATTCACATCCCTTGCTTGGTTTTAAATTGTGTTATCTTCAATAATTTTTTAGCTTGTTTTTTCTTCTGTAAAAAGAGACCGTTACTTTTTTAGCAGAGTTGTGAAGATTCAGGAAAGAACACTGTCAAGGCCCACGGCGCTCTGCAGGTAGCATGCCCTCTGAAAAGGTAGTGCCCCTTGCCCTGGCTGGTTTGGCTCAGCGGCTAGGGGGTTGGCCCTTGGACCAAAGGGTTGCGGGTTCGATTCCCAGTCAAGGGCATGTAACTGGGTTGCAGGTGTGATCCCGTGCGGGAGGCAACCAATTGATGTGCCTCTCTCACATCGATGTTTCTCTTTCTCTCCCCCTCCCTCCCTTCCACTCTGTCTAAAAATCAGTGGAAGAATACCCTCTGGTGAGGATTAACAACAACAAAAAACATTATAAAAAAAAAAGGTTCGTGTCCCTTCATCTCACATTGCCTGGAAAGGAAAACCAAGCGGAGTTCATTTTGCATTTCATCATCTGGCACGCACTTTGCGGAGAGACAGCCTCAGTACCTGTCTGGAAAGTATAATATGCCAATTCACACCACTCACGATCCAGATTTCAATCTTCTGTGCTTTGCCCCCTTGCTCTCCATTTCTTTCATTGAACCTTTTCTTCCCGGAACAATTTTCTTAATTGTATTCCCCTTGCCAGCTGCCTCCTCTCCTGAAATGTAACTTGCAGTATCATTGAAGCTGTTTACAAGAGAACTAAAGACACCACCTAGCATAGAGCTGAGGTGAATATGATAAACCTTTGAAGGAGCTAGATGACTGACAGCCTGTCAAAATAACCTGTCTCCTTTTGAAGAGCTCAACAAAAAGTAATTAAAGTACTTAAAGGAGAGAAATGAGATTTTCTAAAAACCTGATTGCAGATTGATAGAGTTATTTAACATAGTTCAGTAACCCCTGATGACCCAGCCTCATCTGAGCACGGTCCCCTTTTTCATTTGTAGAGGACCTAGGCTAAGGTCAGGCCCAAAAAGTCAAGGTTGGTGGCACCCCCTGCAAGGGTGTGACGTCTCCAGTGGGCCGGATCTAGGTGGCGGAATGGAAAGAATTGGATCACTCAGCCCCGAGGTGGGTCCCTGATTTCAGACTTACTCAGAGGCGCTCTGGTAAGCCCCAGCGTTAGTGCCTAGGGCATAACGTGCAAGGACAGGGATAGGTGAGAGGTGTGTCCATTTGCCTTGCGCCTTCTTGAGTCAGCACAATATCAAAGACACCACGGTGGGAAAATGCGTGTGTGCAGTTGCCCAACCAGAAGGACTTGCTGGATTTTGCCTTAGGCGCGTGGATAACGGGAATGTGAAAAACAGGGGGTGGACGGGGAGGAGAACTGGGTTCAGCTGTAGGATGTCTGAACGGGCCTGGGGAGTATGGGTGGAAGGTGGAGAAGGTGGGATGCTGGGGTACAGGCACCGGCTGGAATTCGTCTTCGTACTGCTGGGTCCAGCACGGTGCTCGGGGCTGTCCCGGCCTCGCAGGGCAGATCGGCAGGGCGCACTCCGACGCGGCAGGGCACTCGGTGTGGGAACGGATCTCTAGACTTGTAAAGAGACAGGACGCTACCAGGATAGGCTCGAGCTCTCGGGGCAAACCCGGGAGCACAGTCGCCGCCGAGTCTGCGCACTGCGAACCAAAGGCCCCCAACACCCGGCAGCCTCTGCGGCAGAGGCGCGAGGCGAGAGGCCTCTGGACCGGATGAACCATCTGCGCTTTTCATTGGGCAAAGGCCCTTGTCAATCACTGAGGAACGGCGATTGGACGAGACAGAAAGACCCATCTTCGAGCGAGGCGAGCTGGGGCATGGGGTGGGGAACGGGAGGAGGCAGTACCCAATGGCAATCAGGAGCTTGGCCTTTGCAGAAGATTGGCAGATGCTCGAGCCACTGAGGCGCCGCGGAGGGATACCGGCCGTGAAAAGTGAGGCTTCCGTTCTGTGGCCGGTCCTAGTGCGTGTTTCTTCTTAGTGTGTAAAGTGGGCCGTTAATTAACGCGTGAATGAGAGTGTGCTGCCCACAAGGGTCTTCCCCCCCCCCCCCCCCAATTAGTGTTTGGCTTTCAACTAAGGCTCCTGAATCTGGTAGGTTTTTCCTAGAATTACCCAGATGCCCTGGACCCCTTAGTGAAGCACCCCTTCCATAGGCAGAATCTGGGCTGGACAGCCGGCGCGCGGAAAACGGTGGCCGAAGGAATCGGAAATGGGTGCTGTTAGGCGAATTAAAACTAAGATGGAGTGGATGATAGTCAACAGAAAACAGGAAGAGACAGACACGGGCAGTTTACAGGGGAAACAATGTAAGAAGCCCTTAAACATTTGAATGGATACTCTTTCACAAGAAAAATGCATATTAAAACTTCACTGAGCTAACATTTTCACCTATCAGATTGGTAAAAATTCAAAATCTCACAAGGTACTCCATCCATTAAGGCCAGCGCAGAGATGGGCTCTGTCACACGTGGCTGGCGAGTGCAAATTGGTATGGGGTGGGGAGTGGGGAAGTAGTATCTGACAATAACGTGAACTGAGCTTTGACCCACCAAGCCATTTCCAGGACTCTACCCTGAAAACACACTTCCACAGATAGGTGCACAAAGTTTTATTCATAGTGGAATTATTTAAGTTAGCAAAACATTGGAAACAACACAAATGTCCATTAGTAGGGAAAAGGCAGAATAAACGGCGGGATGTCGGTGCTACAGTATTATTATACAGCAGACTTTGCAGCATTAAAAAGAGTGGGGAAACCAGCAGTATTTTCTATGGAGTGATCTCCAGAGACATTGTATATGGGCTGCTACTTTTAGCAAAAAGAAGGGCTGAAAGGCCCAAACCAAAACTAATATAAATGGTTTACTGTTAAGGAGTAGCGGTGGTGGTGGTGGAGAATCTGGTGGAAACCTTCAGGGGGCCGTGGAGGGAGAGGATAGAGTAAAAATAAAGTGATAGTAATGATAATAGTAAAAGAAAAGACCACAACACAAAACAAAAGTCTGTGACAATGGGAATTTGCTCAGCTTGGCCATTGTTCTCCAGGGACCCAGTACTCAACCCTGGGAGGACAGGAATGCTTGGCTGGGTGGGCCTCAAGCTATTTATAACTGGGCCTTGCTGTCCACTGGGCTAAGGGTATCTGGAGGTGAAGAGGGGAGAAAGAAAATTACTTTTACCTGCTTTAAGTTCACATAAACTCTCCTACAGTGAGAAGAAGAGCCTGGACATGGATCCCAGACGGGGAGGATGGTGGGGCCATACGGATGACTGGATCTTTGCCATGCCAGGCAACCCTGCAGTTGTGGCTCAGACAGAAGCAGAGCCTCTCACTACGGTTCTTCAGTGCCTGAGGTCACAGACGTGGCTCTGTGGCCTTCAGAACACATGAGGCCTCGTCTGTCTGGACCTAGCCATGCTCACACTTGACATCTTCCAGGCTCAGACAACTGCCCAGGAGATAAACATTGTCAAACTGTGAGTACAGGGAGGTCCTTTGGACAAGTGCGTGGTTTTAGAATCAAACTGGGAGGAACAAAACAACCTTAAAGTGATCTGTTCTTAGGAAAACTATTTACATTTTCAGATTTTGAAAAACCGAAAACAAGTGCAAATCATCAGAAGAGCTGGGGGAAGTGAGCTGTGTGCGTGGAGTTCACAGCAAGCTTGCCCTTCACTTCAGGCTGCTCTTAAAGCTGCACGGGTCGCACATTTCCTTCAACACAGTCACTGGAAAAGGCAGTTACTTTAAGGACAGGAAGTGAGGAAACACCTCATTTGTCCAGATGATGGTCATTACAACACACTTTGAGGGAAGGAGGAGGAGGTCCTGACACGTCTCTAGCGTGGAGAGTTTGGGAAACAGAAATGGACTGTCTGTGGACATGGTTTGAACCCACTGCAGGTGTGTGATGCGTGACAAGCCACAGCTATTTGTGTGAGCACCCTCTGGAGCAGGGCTCCGGAGTAGGGTGGTGATTGGAGTGTGTGTGTGGCGGTGGGGACCGGAAATCAGAGACTCTGAGATGGTTCCCGTTGCTGGGCAGAGGCTGAGCCCTGAAAGTCTCTGAACCTCCAGACCTGGAGAGGTTTCCCTTCGATTGGCTTCTGGGCCCTGCGTGGCAATGACCTGCCACGGGCTGCCTGGTGCAAGTCTTCCCTCTGTGTTGACTCTCCCCCTCCTGCCTGCTGTTTTTTTCTCCCCTACCTTAAGCCTTTTAGTGGCCCTAACGGGATTGCTTTGTCGCCTTGACATGTGTGAGCAAACAGGGTGTTTCCTCTTGGTTTCAGATGGCAGGGTGGGGTGTTATCTTATGGTTGTGTGTTAAGTTCTTGCCATCGACTCCAGGAAGCTTCTAAGAATGGGTTCGAACCAGCAGGTACCTTTTCTGAAGGCACTTCGATTTTCTTGACCTGTAGCAATACTGATATCAGGGGTGGGGAGAGTGGGTAGGGGTGTCAGTTTGTAGTGAGTTTTAAGAGGACTCATCTGGCCACAAATGGACTTGAGGATGTCCCGTCCCAGTGAGGCAGATGAGGTGATAGAAATAGTATAAACAGAAGAGGTCTCTTATATGGAAACGGCACCAGAGCGCCCAACAGTTGTGGGGAGCCGGCAGGGCTTCCTCCAAGCATTAGAAGCCCAGGGGCAGCCCTGGCCAGTATGGCTCAGTGGTTAGAGTGAGTATCAGCCTGCACACTGAAGGGTCTCGGGTTCAATTCCCCATCAAGGGCACATACCTGGGTTGCAGGTTCGATCCCTGGCCCCAGTTGGGGTGTGTGCCAGAGACAACCAATTGATGTGTCTCTCATCGATGTTTCTCTCTCTCTCTCTCCCCGTCCCTTCTACTCTCTAAAAATCAATGGAAAAAATATCCTTGGCCCTGGCCAGTTTGGCTCAGCGGTTAGAGTGTCAGCCTGCGGACCAAAGAGTTACAGGTTCAATTTCTGGTCAGGGGCACATATCACGGTTGCGGTTGGTCCCCAGCCTTGGTCGGGTTGTGCGGGAGGCAGCCAGTCAATGTGGCTCTATCACACTGATGTTTCTCTCTGTCTCTCTCTCTCTTCCTCCCTCCCACTCTATCCGATGATTAAAAAAAAAATCCTGCCCTGGCCGGTTTGGCTCAGCGGTTAGAGCGTCGGCCTGCGGTCCAGAGAGACCCGGGTTCGGTTCCTGCTAAGGGCATGTACCTTGGTTGCAGTTTGTCCCCGGCCCTGGTTGGTCATGCGGGAGGCAGCCACTCGATGTGTCCCTTTCACGTCGATGTTTCTCTCTCTCTCTCTCTTCCTCTCTCTCCCTCCTACTCTATCTGAACAAAAAAAGGAAAAATGGACCGGCCGGTGTGGCTCAGTGGTTGAGCATCGACCCATGAACTAAGAGGTCGCCGGTTCGATTCCCGGTCAGGGCACATGCCCAGGTTGTGGGCCTGATCCCCAGTGGGGGGCATGCAGGAGGCAGCCAGTCAATGTTCTCTCTCATTGATGTCTCTATCTCTCTCCCTCTCCCTTCCTCTCTCTCTAAAATCAATAAAGTAAAATTATTTTATAAAAAAAAAAAAAAAAAAAAAGGAAAAATGTCCTCGGGTGAGGATAAAAAAAAATAAAAATAAAAATAAAAAAAATAAAAAATAAATCCTTGGGTGAGCATTAACAAAAATAAATAAATAAAGAAGCCCAGGAGGCGTGCTGAGTCTGCTGGGCTCTTCAGACACTGGCTTCCAAGTCCCTGGCAGGTGACAGAGTGATCCTGGTGTGTACCAAGTACCATCCCCGCCCCTTCCTTACAGAGTCCCAGTGGGATCCAGTTACTCCTCCTCTGCCACGTGGTCAGGGAATGCAGACCCAGCCCCAGGCATCTCAGCCAACCACGGTGGCCCCATCTCCTTGCTAGTGACTGGTTGAGGCATGGACACATGACATATTCTAGCCAACTGGGACCTGAAGCGACAACTGGTTCCCTCATCCCTAGAGAGACAAGCTAAAGGTGATGACCCCTTTCCCGCTTCTGGGTGTGACCCCTGAACTCCCACAGCCATCTTGCAACCGCAAGGAGAGGTGGTCAGCAATTTGAGGGTGGAGCTGAGAGTCGCAGGCTGGGCCCGGAAGTCCTGGGCCCGCAGCCCTTTCGCTGTGGACGCCTCGGGACACCTAGCTCTCCTCGAGGTTAAGACAGTTGAGTTGCAGTTTGCTGTTCTTTGCAGCTGGAACAGCTTAGCTGACCCAAGTACACAAAAATTCCTTCTGTTCACTTTCCCATCACCATGAGGATTCTGACTACTCGGGTCCCAGGAGTCACTCCCGTTTAGTATAGTCAGCGGAGGACTGGGGACAGAGAAGAAAGGAAAACAGCGCGGGGGCAGTGCCACCCTGCCCGCTGCGTGCATTCAGGGGACAGCCAGGTGAAATGACGGGAGTGGGTCCCTGAGGCCCCAGAAAGGGAGCAAACAAGTCTCAAATCATAAAATGTTTAAAAGCGTGGCGAAAAAGGTAAACTTTTTTAAGGATTGGATTTTTTTAAAATATGTTTTTATTTTTATTTATTTATTTTTTGAGAGAGAGAGGAAGGGAGCAATAGAAACGTTGTTGTGAGAGAGAAACATCGATGGGCAGCCTCCTGCATGCCCCCTACTGGGGATTGAGCCGGAACTGGGACCTCTCAGTCCGTGGGACGACGCTCAATCCACTGAGCCACATGGGCCGGGGGATAAAAATACATTTTTTAAAAAGTAAAAAGCACTGACACTTGGATGTAACAGTGGACAGAGAGCGTGCAGACTGTCAGCAAAGATGCAAAAGGAACCACAGCAATAGCCGGGAGGCAGCCCGGGAACAGTTCTAGCGAGCATGAGATGAGGGAAGGAGGGTGACCCTGCCCATCATTACTAACTTGAGCTGTGTCAATCGTCGCGGCTTCTTGTCATTTTGTGTTGATTTCGTTTCATTCCAGCAAACAGAAACTAGAACAACTTCACAGGTTCTTCCTAGCTCAGTTGGCCGTGAAATTTTCTGCCAGTGGGATGATCAGAAACAAGGCCTGTGCAGCGGGGAGGAACCGCTGTCATTTCTGTGTGATGTGCTCACTGACCCACAGAAATGTGTTGCTCTTGTAATGTGTCCCCCACACTGTCCTGAGAGCGTTGGGGCCTTCTGTTGAATGCTGCCTGGTGAGGTTCTCTTGCCCTGCACTCGGCCTGTGTTCTCAAAAGGACTTGAATCTCCCTAAAGGCAGGCACCATGTCCCGTGGTTTGTTTCTTCTATCTGGAGTGTCTAGCACAGCCCTGGCCGGGTTGCTCAGTGGTTAGAGCGTCGGCCCGTGGACCAGAGTCTTGGGTTCGATTCTGATCCAGGGCATGTACCTGGGTTGCGGTTCAGTCCCAGTCCCTGGCCCTGGTCAGGGTTGTGCGGGAGGCAACCAATCTATGTGTGTCTCTCACGTTGATGTTTCTCTCTCTCTCTCCCCCTCCTTCCCACCCCCCCCATTCTATCTGAAGATAAATGTAGTGTCCAGCACAGTTCTAGGTGCATTATAAGCACTCAGACGTGTCTAAGTAAGTCTCATGCTTACATGTAACTCTTAGAGGGGTTAACTCTGACATAGTTGTTTTGTGCAGGATGGAAGGTGACACTGAATTAGCCTTTTTGCTGAAAGAGTGCTCCCCTACTGCTTGCTTCCATCCCATTACAGAAGCTTCCAGAAACCCTTCTAAGGCAGAATAAGAGCGTAGTGTTATTAGACTGGACACACAGGCCCTGGCATTCATCTTCCCACAGCACCGTGAATCCTTTCCACTGGTGCGCGGGGGCTGAGCTTCCATCCCTCCGGGCTGCCGCCTGCCCTGGGTCTGCGTGGGAGGTTTAGTGGGGATCGGAGGACAGTCTCGGAGGGTTACCTCTGTACCAGCTGGCACCTCACCCGCAGCAGAGCCAGAGAGGCCAGGGCCTGCCTCCTGACGCCCAGAGTCCTGGTTCCTGTAACGCGACGCGGCAGTCGGGAGAACCGAGCAAATCTGTGCACAGGGTACCTCTCGGGTGTAAGGTCAGACGAAGCCTACGGGAGCTGCCGGTAAGGAGGGCTGGGGTCGGGGCAGGGCAGGGCCAGGCACAGCCGTCGTGGGCGCCTGGGGCGGCGGGGTGCCCGCCTACATGTCGTAGAGCCGGAGCTGCTCTTGCACGTCGCCGTCGGACATCTCGCCAAACGTCTCCTTGTTGTCCTCCATGAGCTTGAAGATGGCCGCCAGCTGCTCCTTCTGAACTCTGTCGGGAAGAAAGGGTACAGAGGAAGACGACGCTCCTGACCCGGGGCAGGGCGACGCAGAGCCTGCGGGGGAGCCGGGACAGAGCCCTGCGCTAGCGTTTCGGAGCAGGAAGGACCGAGCTCAGGCAGACCCCTCAGACAGACCCCCCGAAACACGGGAGCTGGTTTGGTGTAAAACACGCGACTCAAGGGTCCTCAACACTGGAGTTCGCAGTCCTGGGTTTACCCTGGAGATTTGGGGACCCCCACGTTATCACTCGGGTTCTCGGTGCCTCAGTTTCCCCTCGAACCTGCTCTCACTGACCACACATCTTCCAGGGAGGCTGGGAGGGAGGAGAAGGCTCCATTCGGTGGCTGGAGGTTCTGGTCAGAATATGTTAGAAACAGCCTGCGCTTCGAGAAGTGAGCCAGAAGGGAGGAAGGACGCACGGCAGCTGGGCAACGGGAGCACACGGGCTGTGCATGGCCAAGCAAAGGGCGCGGTGTGGGGTTCACTGGCCAGAGGAAGGGGCGCCTTTTTCTCATTTGCACAGACAAGGACACCTTATGGACAGCGGGGTCCCTGCCCCTCAGGTGTGGCTGGAGATAGGCTTTGTTTGTGACACACAGGATGGATGGCTGGGAGCACCTTCTGTTATCTTTATGAGGCCCAGCCACACCATCTGACCAGCACAGGACAGCTCCCACAGGTGTGAACATGAAAGGGTGGGGTGAACCAGCAGGAACTGGGGAGCGGGTTGGTTCCTGTTGTTCTGCCCTGGTTTGCTGTGCTGTCGGCATGGCTGGGCACCGCGTGCTGGCACTGGCTCACTATTCCGGCCTCAGGCTCCTGCAGTTCCTCCCTCCATGCCACAGCACCCCTTGGCACCGGCCACCTTCAGAGGATGTCAACCGAGTGGCAGGGTGGGACCTCTCGGCTGGGTCTGCTATCGTCACTGTGGGCCCGGCAGAGCAGGGCTTTGGCACAGCCTCCAGCCCCCAGGGTTAGCCTGGGCCAGCGCCCCCGAGGCAGCCTGGGCAGGGGGTCCCCAAGTCTTATCTTACAGTTGTCCTAATGCATCCCTTCTGCAAGAACCCTTTCTCCCATCCAGCAGTTGGTTTTCTGACTAGAGTGGCATCTGGAAGCTGAAGTACTAAGTCCCAAATCACAGCCACTGTGGGAAAGTTATTTCTACAGTGTGTGCCTGTCTGGAGGAGGGGAGCCGAGAAGGATTCTGTGCCCTCTGTCTGGGGAAAGGACAGAACTGCGAATTGAAAGCGCATGTACAGAGCTCCTTGGATGGACTCAGTCTAGTTCTGGGACGTCCCCCCAGTGAACGCAAATGCTCTCCTGTGTTTTGACGGCCGTGACACTCGCCTATGGTTAACATGGTGGACACAGAACTTCGTACTCTGCTGGAGAGTACCAGGCATCAAAAGGAGAGAAAGCTCCACTTTTAAGGGTTCAAGGGAGATTATTTTTTAAAAACAAAGCAAAACTGAAAAAAAACACACAGTAATCAAGATCATCTACTCAGAGTTTATTGGACCGAGCAGAGGCTGAACACGCAGATCCAAGCCGTCAGGAGTGCGTGAGGCTTGGCGCCCACGTTCAGAAACTTTCCAGACAAATTCAGATACCTCACTGGAGGGAATCAGCTGCTCACTGTGTCAGTGAGATCCCAGCCTGGACAAGGACATTGCTATTGCCGTGTGGGGACGTGTGCACCCACAAGAGGACATCTGTTTGTCACGTGGCTCCGTGTGGCTGTTGCTTCATTGCCTGTTCTGCCCTAAGTCCCTGAACCTCAAGTATCAGGCCCAGAGGAGGCCACTGGGAATGTAACGTGCCCTAGAGGCTGATATTGGACATTCCCAGCCTTCCATTAAATGGAAAACCATTTTCTATAAACTTATTGCTTTAAAAAAATGTTTTAACCAACATATCCAAAAACTATAGACTAGTTTGGCATAGTATAAATATTGTCACATATAAAATTCCAAGAAACTAATCTGGGCCCGAGCTGATTCTCTGGTGAAGTTCTAACTCATCTCTGAGACTTTCTAGGAAAAGGCATTAACTGAGAAATCTATTTGAAGCGAACACTATTATTATTGCTGTAGCCAAAGCAAAGGTGGCGATTCGGCTGAACTGGTGAGAACATCAGTGAAAAGGCCTCTGAGCTACAGGAGGGCTGATTTCAGCCTCCTCTAAAGGGAGCATGGGGGACGGTACAGCAGTAGCTGGCCCTGGTTCTCTGCCGCTCAGCCATCCATGTGTCTCTCACCCCCAGTGACTGAGTCAGGCAGAGCAAGAGGGAGGAGGCCCCACGGCAGAGGGCAGTGGGCCATCCCTGACCCAGCCGGTGGGCAAGGGCAGCTCGGCCCCATTCATCCGTCACACCTCAAAGTCTTCCACGGTTTGGCTTCAGTGAAGGAAAAAGCAGGAGGGCTGGAATAAAACTACACTGATTTAAAATGATAACCCTGTGGCTATCTTGGATGTGAAGGGTGTATGGAGGGCAGGACTGAGCGATAAGAAAAATCGAAGTTCAGGGAGTGAGAGCAAACTCTAAAACCCTTCAGCTTAACAAAGCAATCCACCCAGACGAGGAACACCCCACAGGAGAGCAGAGGCGTCCCCTCAGGGTCCTCTCAGCCAGGAAGGGCCTGGCTGAGGGTCTGCGTCCAGCAGGGGCAGGCCAGACGCACCGGGAGCCCGCAGGCTGCTCTGGGGGTTTCATTTTATCTCTCAAGCTTTTAAGCTGCCAAAAGGAAAAAGCCTTTGGGAGGGCGCTAAGGGTAACTTCATTATTCTTCGGTTCTGTAAAGAGAAATAGGGAGAAAAGATCATTGACTTTACTCATTCCATCTTACGAGTACACGGAGAGGAGGGGAATGGGACGAGGAAGGAGGATGTTTGGAATTGCAGAAGCCTGGCTGGACGCTGGCTTCTCAGACACGCGAGGGGCAGTTCGCCTCTCAGCACCTTCAGCAAGATAGTCTGTGCCACTAAGCCGGGACCCACATGGGACCCTGCAGGGAGCCCGACAGCCCACTAACCCCCATTTCAGTCTGCGAGGCATCTGGGGAGTCAGGTCAGAGCCTGCATGTGGGTAGGGAGGCAGGTCGGGTGCCAGCACTTTCGTCTTTGGCGCTGTAACTGTGCTGGGATGGTCCGATCACTCCAAATTATTTCCTATTCCCACTGGCTGGGTTTTGTCCCCTCTGGGGACACTGACAGCTTAGGACTTGTGCTCCCCCAGATGAGGCCAACAGTGTGCCCCCTTTTTCTAAATGACACACAGAAAACCACAGACACTGAGGGAAGGCAGGGATCCACTTTTGTCCCTCTGGCGCCCTCTTCTGGAGGTCAGAGTCAGCGCATGTTTCTAGAAATTCACTCCTACGGATTGTTCATGGATATGTCAGGCAGCAGAAACTAGGAGAATATCCCACCACAGGGGTTTCTCTGCCTCTTCTCATCCTTGCCCATTATGCCATACAAAACACCTTCCACTAGAATCATGTCCAAGGTCAGGAAAGTCCTTCAGAATGGAGCCGGTGCTGGGGTCCCGGGTCCTCCATCAAAGCCAGCCTGGGTTCCACTTTTCCTCTGGATCAGAGATGAGAAGAGCGAGTGGTGTGCAAGGACGGGAGTGGATGGTGGTGCTTCGTCTTTTCCTGCCAAACTAGAAGCCAGCCAAGCCCGTCAGCTTCACTAGCTCTGGGGTGAGGGGACATCTTGCTGGGGGGTGCAGTCACCAGCCAGTCTGCAAACCCACCATCCCAACCACACGCAGGCTAGGTGTGGTACCTCCCAGAGGAGCTGTGGAGGGAACCAGGGACTCCCCCAGCCAGGCAGAGGCAACGCCAAGGACGCCCGCAAGCCCAGGCCCCAGAGGACAGCGAGGAGGAGGGCAGACAGGGACAAAGCAGTCTTTCTCAAGCAGCAGCTGCCTCTGGATATACAAACTGCACCATTTGCTGCCCCTTGGGCAGAGGAATCAGATCTGTGAGCAGTTCCAGGGTGGGTGGGGGTACCCAGTTAAAAACACACATGGAAGAACAGATTTGGGGTGTCTTGCTTTCAGTCCTGCTTGTTAAGGGCCATTCCCTGAAAACTTGCAAACTGAGGCTTCTGGGGAATGCTGGATCATGTGACCATGACAAGTCAGGCTCTAGATGCTGTATGTTGGCTGAATTAAGAAATTAAAGTCAGGGACTCTCAGTGTTCATTTGTTCACGAGCTTGCAACTTGACTGGGACCCTGAGTGCCAGGAAGGGAATTAGGAACAGGCAGAGTTTGGTCGTAAGAGAGCATACTTTTCGCTGGCTTGTGGTTGCCGTGGTTTGACAATGACATGCGTGTTATCGTTCATACTGATGCATCCAGGGCAGTTTTCTGGGCTCAGCTGGGACCAGAGCTGCCTCACCCCGTCAGCTGTCCCAGTCCCATCAGAACTATCTTGCTGTAGATGAAAAGACAAAGCCAAATGCGCCAGCTTCTGCAACCCAAGCATCACCATGCCCAGGACAGAAGCCGTTGCAAGAGGGGTGGGCATGGAGGGGCCCCACACAGGGCTGCAGGAGCTGACCACATGTAGGGGCAGGAGGAGCAAGCAGACGTCACAGGGAGCATGCTGGGCGGGGCAGTGATGAAAATGAGCACGAACTCAAGCCCCACCCTGTGAGGAACCGTGTCCAAGGACCATGAAGTCCACCTGACCCTCCTTCTCAACTCGGGATGCACCAGTGGGAACCACAACCTGCGGGCGAGGAGTGAGAACGCCTTCGCCCCAACAGCAGCACCCGGCACAGTCCCCACCCCACAGAATAGCAAAGCGTGAATCGGTGATCCAGAGACTCCCAAAGATCCAGTGGCAAAGCCCTGTTGGGCAGTGCAGTCTGCTGTCTGAACATAACGACGAAGGGGCTCTCCCTCCCGTTCCTGAGGTCCCAGCTCTGAACCCAGTGACAGTGCAGCCTGACGCCCACCCGAGGCCTGGCGTCCAGTCCATTCACTGGCCTTTCCTATTCTGATGGTCCCTCACATCTACAGTGCACAGACTGAGGACAGGATCCTGGCCATAGCCTCTGTCCACAGGGACCTTTGAGGGACCACAGGAGTGTCAAGCCCTCTCCCTCCTCGATCCAGGGCTGCACACTTTTCCTGTAAAGGGCTGACTCTCTGAGGCTTTATGGGCCCTGAAGCCTGTATTGCAGCTAGTCGGCTCCAGCCACAGCAGCAAAAGCCTCCACGGCCTGCAGGAAACGGAGCCCAGCCGTGTCCCGCTGTCACGGCACTTACAAGAACAAGTCCCTCGCTCTGAGCATGAAAACCTGCCAGTCCCGCAACGTGAGAGCACAGGGTTTCCGCCTTGCACTGTTCCAGAAGCTGCCTCACCTTCCTAGGGGAGGACTAAAGCTGCGACCCTGACACCAGGTGCGTTTCTGCAGCCCTCAGCGGTCCCCACAAGAGGGCGCTGGCGCCCCACCGGCTAGACCATTAGGCCCACCAGGGAATCGCCTCCCAGAACCTGGCGCCCTGGGAAAACGGCCTGTTTACCCAGCGACCCCTGCGCCGGAGAAGAACAGAACGAGAGGCTTGGTGTATGGAAATGTGTCCCCTGGTTATGAAGGCGGCGGAGGAGGGGAGGTTTAGACGGCAGTCGGTTTGGGGACACATTAACAGACAGGATGACGGAAGCACCACTAGTCTAAGAAGTCAATCTCCTTACCAAGAGGATTTGCAAGAATATTTGTGGCTCAGGACCTAAGGAACTTGCTACAGGGAAGTGAGGTCAGAGGTCAGCTCAATCCTGAAATATAAAGGCAGCAAACCAGGTCACACCAGAGGCAGCGTCATGGACATCTCAGGAGGTGTCCACCTCCCCCAGGCCACCTTCCCCCGCAGGGCCTTCCTTCGCTGGGATGACACTGCCACCCCTCCGCCCCCGGTGAAAAGCCTCCGCGCCAGGATTGGAGGAACCGGTGACCGCCTAGAAGGGGAAATAGGGATTCTCGAGGGCAGAGTGGCTTTTGACTTTTGATGGATACTGGGTGGCTGGCGAGGGCGATGAAAGGGTGGCTGAGCCCTGCAATGTGGAATAATATGCCCTCTGGTCCTCTCTGGGTGCTGAGGATGGGGTGATCGCCCAAGCCCCTCGGGGACACCGCACAGAAAACGTACAGCAGCCGTTTAACCTCCTGCTGGAACCAAAAGACTGCAGGCCCCAGGCTACCCATGCGCGTGGGGACAGCTGGGCCCAGGGTCGGACCTGGCCTCTCCCATGGCCTTCCAGAGCTCTAGCTGCTTCCAGTCTCCTTAGCCTCTGGCAGGGTGGGGTGGACGGAATGCGGAGGGACTCTGGGTGTGCGGTGGGTGCGGCTGGGGTGGGGGACAGCCCAGTTCTAAAAATGAGGAGCTGTACAGCTGGGGCCTCGGAGCTGGCGGAGCGGAGAAAAATGACCGGGGGCGCTGGGCTGAGGGAGGAATCGGCTCTGCCCTGAAGGATAGATTGTTCTGTCATGAACGCGTGAAAGTGAACAGCCGGATCTCCTCCAGGCCCTTCCTTGGCATCTCCCTTTTTTTATTTTCTCTTTTCTGTGGGGGGGAGGGGTGGGTTGCAAGGAATGGATTTGGCATCCTCCCCCCAAGTGCTCCAGGGGGACTGTCTCCAGGGGAAATCGAGCCCGGATGACTATGCCAGGACAGGAAAGAACCCCTAAAATGAAAATGGAAATGGCCAGGGTGGGTGCAGCTTGCAGGGCTGGGCCCCCTCCTGGTCCCTGAACCAAGGGCACAGGGTGAGACAGCCAGGCGCCCTGCAGGTCCCAGCAGAAAGCTGAGCGCCCCGAGGAGGGAGGCAGCCTACCTCTGTTCCTCCTCCAGTTCCTCTTTGGTCAGCATCTTCTTGTACTGGTTTCCCCGCAGCTTCCCGGGGCTGTACTTGAAGAAGGCTTCTCCTGCGGCAGAGAGGGCACGGGGTAAGAGCCGGGCGGTCTGGGCGCTGGACCCCTCCCACAAGTTTAGCCACCTTTCCCTTTGTTCCTTTCAAAGAACCATCTCAGCCAGAGGGGCCCCGTTTCAAAGAGGGGGCAGAGGGCCGTGCACAGCAGTGCCAGCTCAGGTGGGCCTCGGCCTGGGGAGGACGGGCTCTCACCCCCACCGGCCCTCGCAGGTCCTCCTCCCACACCCTCGTGACACCCTGCAGCAACTCAGGAGCTCCTGCAGGAACTGGAAACGGATTCGCAGACAGAAATCAGGCAGCCAGACAGAAACTAGGACCCTCTCCTAGAATACGGCTCCTTCCACTTCACGGTCCCCTCCCAGGACAAGGCGGAGTGTCCCCAGAGCTGGCTGGCTGCCCTTTCTCACCACGCTGCTGTCTGCGAGGCCTCTCACCCCTCATCTGAAGCCCCCCATTACTGCTGTCTAATTACAGGCAGACGGAGGGAGCTTATCTCTAGGAAGCAGGCTGTGCTAGGGCGTTGGGTGCCCTCCTCTCCTTGGGTCCCAGGTCTTGCACAGGGACCCCTGACCCTCCTGCCGAGGTCTTCCAGTCTCCCAGATTTGGGGTCCATGCCCCGCCATCCAGGGGTATCGTGTCGGCCAGGCTCATTCTCTCCATGCCACAGCTGCCTTCGAAAGAACAAAAGGGCTGCTCTCGAGGCCTGAGGAGGGGACACTGGGGGTTTGGACAGAGGAAAGGGGACATGTGACGTGGAGCAAAGGCAGGCGCTGGGCACAGGCTGGAGGGAGCCGGCACCCGAGCCGAGGGCTGCGAGGGCAGAGGAGAGGCCGAGTATCCAGGAGGAGGAGGGACCCCTGTTGGGGAGCAGTACCCTCAGGGGGCCCTCAGCCCTGCAGCTTGGGGCACATGGCCTCTGGCCAGCCTGGGGACAGAGGCTGAATGGCTTGTCTTATCTCATTTCCATTAGCGGATAAAGAACTGAGTAGGAAGCGCAGAGACCAGCAAATCGCCCTCCCACACGGACGTATTCTTTTCAGGTCTGTTCCAGCGGGTTCCCCTCCCTTTCCCTCCAATGTCAGGAATCTCTCACACCTCCCGTCCTGCCTGCCAGGCCCTGACCTCCAGCTGCTCTCCGTCCCACGGGAGCCAGTAGGTGGATGTGGGCCCACGGGGAGGAACAGCCTCAGCCTCTCAGGTTCAGCTTCTCTCTCGGCCAAACCAAGAAGGTTCTGGATGCAAATTCAGAGCCCAGACTTCATGCTGTGGGGGTCGGTCTGCCTCACCCACACCTCACTCAGGAGGCGGCGGCTCGATGCCCACATGCCCAGCAGCTCCTTCGCACCCGCCGCCCGCCGCCCGGGGGCTGAACCTCGGCTGGGAGCAGTTACCGGGCACAGGGCGGACTTGCTGTGTCCACTCGGCAGAGCCTGCACCGCTGCAGGTGCGGGGACACGCAGCGGAGGGAGCACAGTAAGCAGAGACAAGTCATCAGAACGCGAGGTTACAGTCGGTCATGAGTGCGCAGCAGAGAAGGACAGCAGAGGGGAGTGGGGGGGTCAAGGGCTGCTTGGAAGTTTATCTGGGGGTGGGGGTAGGGAGGGTTATAGAGCCAGCAGAGCAAGGCGGCCAGTGAGAGTGGGTAGCCGAGCCAGGGACAGGAGGACATGGCCTGGGGCTGAGGGGCCGTGGGCGGCCTGGTTCTGCCTCCAGGTGAGATGGGCTCCAGGGTGACTCCCTCCCTCCGTGCTCACTGGAGACCCCACTCCCTTTAGCTGGCTCTTCCCTCCAGGCTGCGCTCTGTGAAGGGCCGGAAAGCACCACTCCTCTGGGCCCTCAGGATCAGGAGCTTCTAGGAGCACAGGGTGTAGCCAGCTGGGGCCTGGGGGTCTGGGAGCTCCACCGAGTGATTCGGGGCCACTGTTTGAGGGCCTGAGTCTGTGGGTACCAGGAAGCACTGAAAAGCCCGCCACGGGTGGAATCACACTGAGCTGCCGCCTCGGAAGGAGCTCACCACCCGTACTCCACCTCAGAGAGGCAACAAAGAAGCCAATTAACCTCCGTCAAGGTCATTGTGTTGCTGTTTTAGAGAAATAAAACATTTAAAATGCTGCCAGCTGGGTACTACTCAAGGTTTCAATTTGTGGGGTAGGTCTGATTAGTTCTGTTTCCAGAGCAGAGACTTGAAAAGGCTTTCCCGTGACCACGTGCACATCCCAGAGAAGCACAGCCACTTCCAATTCTGCCAGCCGGGGAGGGGACGTCCTCTGCAGTCTCGTGTGAATGCACTGGGCGCCTCACTGAGGGACCCAGTCAATTAGCCTGGGGCTGAGCTGCTCACAGCTGGCCAGGGAGCCCACTCATGTTTTCTTTTCTTCTGTCAGCTGGGGCCATAAACCTCTCCTCCCTCCTTGCCAGGGCTGGGAGGAGGCGGCTGGGGTGGGGGTGGGGGTCCAGGGCAGCGTCAGATAAGGACGGAGGGCCCTTGTCCTGGCCCAGGGGCCTCCAGCAGCCTCAGCTTTTGCTTTCTGTGTCCCCAAGTCACCAACAGGACCCACTAATGTGGCAGGCACAGACCTTGGGGCCACGGTTCCTGCAGACAGTCTGGGAGAACCCACAGCTCAGAGGGAGGGCCCCTGGAGGGGCTGGTGTCCACCCCACCCACACGGCTGCCGCCGCCTGCCCCTCCCCTTCCGCAGGCTGTGTGGACAGAGCAGAGGGGCAGCCCCGCCGAGCCTCTGGAAGCTGCGGCCCCCAGCCCAGCCCTGTCGGCGGCCCACGCCAGCCTTGGTTCCTGCATTCCTGCAACCCCCTTTCCACAGCGCCTGCCAGCAGTCGACTTAAAGTCACAGCAACAGCCTCGCTTTTTAAAAACTATGAAACAGTCCAAACATACACACAAGTACAGCAACAGGTTCTCCATGTACCTGCCATATAGATTTAACAAATATTGACATTTTGCTATTTTTGCTCCAGCTTTTTTTAAGGAGCAATAAAACACGACAGATCCAGCAGGAGCCCCACACCGTGTTTGGTTGTGTCTCTGTCCAGGGCACTGGCCCCGTGGGCGCCCAGGGCAAACACGCTCGGCCTGGTTTGAATTTCCTCCGTGTTCTTGGCCTCTCCCTTTCTCTCCTGGCCGCCTGGGATCTGTGGACCAGGGAGGTCTTGCTGCTTAGCTAGAGCAGCTTGGAAGGCAGGGGTTCCTCTCCCGGGGACTTGATTCTGCAGCAAGCACGGGCAGCAGCCTGTGAGTGGCTTTAGTCTCCATAAAGCAGGTCAGAGATATTCGGGGAGAAATGGAAATGCGTAAGGCCGTGATGAGAGGGGAGTTAAGAGGTACCCCAGGAAACAGAAGGTCAGGGTGCTCGGTTTATTCACGAGACGGGCCACCTGTATTTGGAGACAGCTCACATTTTATAGATGGAAAGGCGGAGACCAAAAGAGCCAGGGAGGTGGACAGGGAGATGCGTGCAGGAAGGTTGGGTTGGAGGGAGTGGGCTCTGACCTAGATGTCCTGGGACCGTGCAGGACTCAGCGTCTGAGCCCCTCTCATCCTCTCTCCCTGCGCCCACTCCCCTCGAACTGCCACTCAGATCCTTAGCGGCGGACCCAAGGGCTCACAGTGTGGTGTGGCATTCGTGGCCAGACAGAGCCGGCCTTAGCGGGGGGTCGGAGGTGTGTGGCCTGGATACCGGGTCCCACTCACCGTCTTCGTCCTCAGGCTCTGCTGGGGGTGAGTCCTCCTCGCCGTCCTGCTCTGGCTCGTCTTCCTGCAGGACAAGGAGAGGGTCAGTGCCAGGAGCTCTCCCGGTTCACTCTGCGGTACTGTCCCTGGGCGTCTGACCCTCGGTAAAAGCAACCTGACCCCTGGGCTCACTTGCAGGAGAGATGTCCCGCAGCAGTGTGGGGACCGGAAGCGAGTGACCACCTTGGTGAGTGGGGCAGCGGTGGGCAGAACGTCAGGGAGAGAGGAAGGGACCGCAAGGGCCAGCCTGACCATGCACAGCACCGGCGCCTGTCCTTTGAGTGTGTCCAGGAGGGCCGAATGGTGGCCACGGTCAACAGTGGGTGGAAACTGGACGACGTCAGCACACACCGTTTGGCCAAGGTGGCGGGAGAGACGGGCCAGGGAATGGTGTTTTTAACCTTGCACCTCAGTCCCTTTTCCAGGTGGGTGCTGCTCAAAGCATTTATTTTAATCCTTACCCGAGGATCTTTTGTATCTATGTTCAGATAGAGTGGGGGGGAGGGGGAGAGAGAGAGAGAAACATAGATGTGAGAGAGACACATCGACCTGTTGCCTCCCACACGACCCCGACCAGGACCAGGGACCAAACTGTAGGTGCCCTTGACCGGAATCGAACCCGAGACTCTTTGGTCCACTCAAACTGCTGAGCCAAGCCCGCCAGGGCTGGTCCAAACATTTGAATGCCGCTGCGGTAGGTGGCCCAGGGACCCCCACGCCCTCGCTGTGGGGAGTGGTACAGAAGGCACGTGGAAAGCGGGGCCTGAGGTGGTGGCCGAGCACCGCGAGAACCTGCATTCACGGTCACGGCTCCATCCGCTCCGCTTCCTCCAACGTCATTTCTATCCCTAACCAGTTCAGTGCCTGGTTTGCCCAAAATTGGAGCTCGGCCTCTCAGCCCGGCTCTCTCCCACGCACAGACACAATTAGCAGATGGCTGCAAGGGGCGTCCTGGGATGGCCTTGGTGGAAGGAAGGAGTGACTTCAGCTTGCAGGAATGTTGGAGGATGAGGGGATGTGCCCGATGTTCCAGCGACGAGGGGTTGAAGGGTGTGACGAGGGGCCTATGGCCCAAGGAACTGTGACTTAGAAGCCCAGGGGGCAAGTACGGAAATACCTGCAGGTTTAAGACTGGGCAGCCGAGCACGAGTGAGCTGCCCACAGTGGAGAAGGCAGCACGGCGCAGATCCAAAGCGAGGCCTCAGGACTCCGGTTCTGGGGGTCCAGCCAGAGTCTGCAGCCTCAGCAGGAGCACTGAGCGCCAGGCAGGCGCCAAACTGAACACAGTGAGCTGAGCTGGGCGGCAAAGCTTGCACAAGTCCACCGGCTAAGGGCGGTCTCTCTCCGGGCCACACGGAGTGCAGCCAGGGGAGCTGCGCACGGACAGCCGGCCCTTCTCCACCTGGCTCGGCACCATCTCAATGTGGGCGAGGCTGCCCTGAGGGCCGGAACCGGGGCGTCCGTGTCCAGCCGCCTCCTGAACTCTGCACCGTAGGACGTCTTCGTGGCTGTGGGGGTGCCACAAAGGAGACATGCCCTTGACTCAGCGAACGCACTTCCAGGGATGCTCTGGACTAGAAAACCATCGCCCTGGGTTTTTATACAATGACTCTGATTATGTGCAACAGAAAACAAAATGAAACAACTAAATATGTATCCTGGGGTTAAATATGTTATATGTTAAATACGTTATAGTTAAGTGTGTTTGGTTCACCAAAATATTAACAGGTTAAATATATTGCCGTGCACGCAGACACGCTCACCAAGCATGACAGAGGCGGCGCCTGATGCAGTGACCTGACTGTGCATCAGGGTAAATCACCGCGAGGAAATGCACGCAGCAGCCCGCGAGAGGGACGCAGACTTCTTGGTGAAAATGGGTGTGTACATATGTGCTCATAGATGCCGAGAAAAGTTTCCTGCAAGGACAGCAGCTACCCCCGGGGCGGGGGGGAGGGGGGAGTGCAGCTTTTGCTTCTCATCCTGCACATTTCAGTACAATTTGGATTTTATAAATATGCATGAATTACTCGTAACATATTTTTAAAATGCTACACACAGTCTGTGAACAGTGAGATTAGGCTATTATTTTTTTTCTTTAGTTTAAAAAAAGAAAGAAAGAGACAAACAGCCATTAACCTGTTCAGGGCTGGGCCCCAGGAAATAGCTAAATACTGAGGCCAGAGAGGAGGTCAGTTCTCCTATTACATTTGAGGGACTAAAGATCGAAAGAAAAAGAACAATGGAAACCAGCACAGTCTCTGTCCTGAAGGAAATGGTGTCCAGTAGGAAAGACACAGATCATTCAAAAGCCACGGCAGACCCGTCATCCCACAGGCACGTGGCTTTAGTGGGCCCGACAGCACTCTCCTGGGGAAAGGCTGGTCTGCATGGATTTCCCGCTGGGCTTTGAAGCGGGGTGCTTTCTAAACTGGCTCTAACCCGTTAGGTGGGTCATGAAAGCAATCTGACGATTCCACTATTAATTTTTAAATCGTGCAGCCAGTCTGAGTGCACTTTTTTATTTTATTTTATTTTTTTATCCTCACCCGAGGACATTCCTCCACTTTTGTTCAGATAGAGTGGGAGGGAGAGAGAGGAAGAGAGAGAGAGAGAGAGAGAAAGAGAGAGAAAAACATCGATGTGAAAGGGACACATCAAGTGGCTGCCTCCCACACGACCCCAACCAGCGCCGGGGACGAATCGCGACCGAGGTACATGCCCTTGACCGGAATCGAACCCGCGACTCATTGGTCCACAGGCTGACGCTCTAACGGCTGACCCAAACCGGCCAGGCATGAGTGCACTTTTAAACTTTTAATAACTTCAGAAGCACAAATGCTACAAACATACCAAAAAATGGCATTAGAAAGTTTTGTTATTTACATTTTAAATATATTGATGTTTCTTATTCAGATTCATACCAGACCACCCCCGAGTGCTGCACGTGGCTTTGGCTGGTTGTCAGACTTTGAAAACACTTCCGTGGGTGATGATGGTCAGTGACAGAAGGGACTGCCTCGGTCACGTCAGCCTTCCGAGGACTCGTGCACCCGTGACAGCGTGGACACGGTGGCCTCCAGAGAGGTCGACCAGCTGTCTGGGGTGCCATGGGAGAGCCTCCCCGCTCCCCGCCCAGACTCTGGCACACGCAAAGAATTCAAATGAAAAGCTTAGCATTCAAATGTTCTGAAAACTTAAACCGGCGCTGAGACGTAGAGGGCACCCCTGCATCCCAGAATCCGATGAAAGACAGAGCGTGGTTAGTGGTGGAGGTGGGCAGGGCTGTGCAGCGTCGGGTGCAGTTCCGTGCGTTTATAGACAAATTAAAACCCGGTTTTCACTGTGAGGCATGATGGGGTTTAGGAAACACTGTCAAGCGGCCCCTCGTGGTTTCCCGTCTGCACAGACCTCCTTCCTCGACGCCCTGCGAAGCCTGCGCCCCAGTGGGGGCTGCCGGTGGGGAGTCAGACCCCCCTCCACAGCTGGCACACAAGCGTGAGCCAGGGCCACCTGCCCCAGGGGACAAGGGGCCGAGTCCAGCCCCAGAGGCCACCCCCTGCCATCCTGTGTCAGCCACGCGACTCCGCGTCTCTGCCGCCAACAGGCAGAGTCCCGACCACCGCCACTGTCCACTCACCACTTTGCAAGCCCAGAACATCAAGTCCTTCGGGCGGGCGTGGGGTGAGGGGTGTTGCCTGTGTCAAACCCCAGCAATGAACTGCTTTTCAAATCGTGCCCCAGGAAGGCACCCCAGGGCCTCATATGTCTCTGGGTTACTTAGTGGGCTTTTAGATAACATCATAACAATGGAAAGGATTCCATTATTTTATTTTATTATTATTATTATTATTTTTTATCCTCACCAGAGGACATTTTTGCACCTATCTTCAGATAGAGTAGGAGAGAGAGAGGGGGGAAGAAAGAGAGAGAAACATCAATGTGAGAGAGACGCATCGACTGGTTGCCACCCGCACGACCCCAACCGGGGCCGGGGACAAAACTGCAACCAAGGTATGTGCCTTCAGCGGGAACCGAACCCGGGACTCTCTGATCCACAGGCCGACGCTCTAACCGCTGAGCCAAACCGGCCAGGGCATTATTATTATTTTTTTATCCTCACCTGAGGACATTTTTGCATTTATTTATCTTCAGACACAGCGGGAGGGAGAGAGGGAAGAAGAGAGAGAGAGAAACATCGATGTGAGAGAAACACATCAACTGGTTACCACCCACATGACCCCAACCGGGGCCGGAGACAAACTGCAACCGAGGTACGTGCCCTTAGCGGTAACCAAACCTGGGACTCTCTGGTCCGCAGGCCGATGCTCTAACCGCTGAGCCAAACCAGCCAGGGCTCAAAGAATTTTTATAAGAGTTTATTTGAGCCCAAACTGACATTTACTTGGAAGCAAGATCTAAAACGCTCCCCGACTGTGACTGTATTTGGAGAGAGAGTCTTTAAAGCAGTAGGTAAGTTAAAATGAGGTCATTAACGTGGGCCTGGATCCAGTCTGCTGGTGTCCTTATAAGAAGAGGAGGTTTGGACACACAGAGAGACGCCAGGGACGCGTGCACACAGAGGGAAGGCCACGCGAGGGGCGGAGAAGACAGCAAGCCGAGGGAGGGCGGCCTCAGGAGAAACCACATCTGCTGACGCCGGGATCTCAGTTCTGCAGAGAATGCACGTCCAGTGTTCAGGCCGCGCTGTCTGTGGCACTCAGTCACGGCAGCCCGAGCACACGGACGCACCCTGCTGCAATAATACACCCTGAGCTAATGAAAGTAAATCAATCCGATGAAAATTGTGAATTGGTGACACCCTCCGAGACAGAGAGCTGGCGTCATCCTGGCTGGTCCCCAAAGTCAGCCCACGGACCAGCCTCACCATTCTATTACTGGACAGTGACTGCAAAGTTCCCATGTCCAGCTCTTCCTCCAGTGGGGGTGGGGGTGGGGAGCACAGGGGGACTGCCTTCTGACCCCTCACCAATGCCAGGAGCCCAGTACCCGGGTCCCTCGGAGACCAAGAGGGGAAGGGTGGCAGAGGGGACAGAGGGATTCGGAGGGAGGCTTCCAGGAGCCACTGAGAGCCAGACACATGCCCTGCAGACAGCACATTGCCATGTATGGCTGCCCTGGCCGGTCCAGGCTGATCCACAGCACCAAGGCAGAGGAGGGAGAGGAAGGGATGGAGGGAGAAGGAGACAGAGAGAGAGACCGATGTCTTTCTGCCTGCCTGCCTGCCTGCCAAGGAGCTGGTTCTGTCCTTGGGTCCTGCAAACAGGATTGCTGGGACCCTGTGCCAGCCCCCTGGTTAACCTGGGATGACTTTAGAGGACCATGTCTTCCCTAGGTAGGCAGAGAGGGAGGCCTTCCAAACTCCCGAGGGAATGCCTGTCCCTCCCTTCCCTGCGGCAGGCGAGGAAAAGGTAACAGGAAGCTCTGGAGGGCCTGCACGCACTGCCCGGCTGCCTGGGACGGGTCCAGGAGACCCCACCATCTCTGGAGGGTTCCCAGGTGGCCCCCGAGAACAGCAAGGGGCAGGGGCTGCCTCCCAGCTCCCTCGGCAGGCTGGCTGGCCGACAGTGCCCCCTCCTTCCAGAAGGAGTCCATTAGGCAGTCAGGCTGTTCATCTCTGCATTCCGAGGGGAGCGTCAGCGCGGCTGGGGGTGAGCAGAGAAAGCAGGGCTGGCGCCGGCGCGGTGCTGGTGGGAGGGCAGGCCAGCAGGTCACGGCCCCCTCTGCGCACAGACCGCACAGACCATCAAGCCAGCTCCAGGCCGAGGACGCTCCGGCCAGCCCTCTGAACCCACAGCCAACTGCAGCTGGAAGGCACACGGCCACTGACCAGGGACGTACGTCTTCTTGTCCCAAACTGGTCCCCTCTCAACTTGTCAGCCTTTCTCTGTGGTCACAGCATCCCTGACACTTAGTCGTGGCCCAGGAAGGTGGAGTCCAACCTGACTTCTCAGCTCTCCTGCCCCTGAGAGGCCTCTGGGAGTCACCCTCTCCACCGTGCTCCCGCCACCACCCCTCAGTGCTTTCCTTCGGCACCAGGCCCCTGACCCCACTCCAGTTCATCTGTTCAGGCAACACCTCAAAGTGCCAACTTTCTGATGCTTTTCTTGCTCGAAACCCCTTAATGACAGCTGCCACGTTCAAGTCCAATAATGCCCAGCTCTCCAAGTTCTGCTTCCAGATTCAGTGAGGTCGTCTCTAGTGGTTCCCGGGTGTGCCATGGGCTGGGAGGGTGAGCTGGAACTTGGGGTCATCCTTGGGACCAAGTCCTCCCTCTGGCACAGCATCTGTCCTTCCCCGTTCACCTATGGGCGCGCCCCTGCTCATCGACGGGGGGGCCTCTGAGGTCGCAGGATCTGGCTTGGACCCTGGCTTGTCCTGAGTTCAGTTTTCATCCTCGGTGGGCAGAGCCCAAGCTTCCAGGTGCTGCAAGGAGGAGGGACAGGCCCTGGCCAGTGTGGCTCAGTTGGTTGGAGCATCGTCCCGTGCACCAAAGAGTCGCGGGTTCGATTCCCAGTCAGGGCACACACCCAGGTGGCCGGTTCGATTCCCAGTCAGGGCACACACCCAGGTTGCGGGTTTGATCCCCGGTCAAGGCGCGTATGGGAGGCAACTGATGGATATTTTTCTTTCACATCAATGTTTCTCTCTCTCCCACAAATCAATTTTGAAATACTTTTTTTTTTTCTTTTAAGGAGGAGGGGCAGGAATAGGGGCCGAGACCCACACCCAGAGCAGCTCAGCCTTTGCTTTGTGCGCTGGCCCCCTCTCTAAGATCGGAGGGGAAAGAAGGTAGCCAGTGCTTCAAAAATGTTACGAACCACTGAGCTAATGTGGCCTTGACCCAAGACAAAACTGCAGTCGATAAAACCTTTGATGACGTCTGTGTGAGCACTTCCAGCCTCGGGGCGCTCACTACCTGCAGAGCAACCGGCCCCCTTGGGGCATGACACTCAGCTCTGGAGCATGCGCTGGGCCAGAGGCCTGGAGCACAGGGAGAAGGAGGACTCCCGCCTCTGCCCAGGGCCCGACTGTTCCCTTCCTGCTGTCGTCACCGAAGCTTAGTCATTCAAGCTGACCGGGTGCGGGCCTGTTGTAGGAGCTGGGATGTAGCGGTGACCGGGGCCGGCAAGGACCCCGTTCTCATGGGCTGATGTCCCACCGTGCAGACGACGCAGGTAGAGAAAGTGACTTCAGACTGCACTGAGCGCCAACACATGACATCCGTGAAGGAGGTCAAGAACACGGATCTCTGAAGGCCGAGGAGGAGCGATCGTGTGAAGATCTGGCTGGGAAGGGTCTGCCAGGCAGAGCGGATGCCAACGCCAGCATCCTGACGTGGCACAGGCCTGGTGGGTCTGAGCGCTGGGAGAGCCTGGTGGCCACAGCGGAGGCTCAGGGGGCAGGTAGGACCGAGGCACAGCCCAGCTTAGCGGCCATGGTGATTTTAGTTACTCCCTCCGCAGGCAATGGAAGCCACCGGAGGACTTTAACGGGAGGATATGAGATTCAGGTTCTATGCAAGAATGATCATGCTGGCGGCTGTGTGTAGTGTATGTGTGGGGGAGGGGAGATGGGAGAAGCAGGGGCCAGTCCAGAGGTTCTTGAACAGCAGGTGAGTCGTGGAACCGGAGTCGTAGCCAGAGAGATGGAGAGGAGTGCCCGGATTCAGGAGGTATTCTGCAGACAGGTGCCAGCACTTGCTGATGGAGTGACGTGGGCAGGAGAGGGAAGAGGAGGACCCTGGGCTCTGGGCCTGAGCAGCCCAGGAGCAGCAGAGGAACTCTGAACGAGATGAAGATGGGCACAGCGTGCAAAGGGGGACAGAAATCAAGACTCTTCTCGGACTTGTTGGTCTGAGCTGCTCATTAGACAGCCGAGGAGGAGTGGGCAGCTGGCCCTGCGAGGTGGAGCTCCGGGAGAGGCCTGGTGTCATCGCCATTGACCAGGGGGTGATGGTGGCCAGCGTGCTCTGGAAGGCGGCAGCGCTGGTCCAGGTCCAGAAGTAACCCTCGCTTGATGTTACGGGCACGGGCCTTTCCAGAGGGGCGAAGAGCAAAGGAGGAGACTGGGCAGGAGCAGGGAGCTGAGGAGAGAAGCGGAGACTCCAGGGCAGTGTGGAGCCAGCCCGCAGGGCCACGTGTTCCAACCTACAGGACCGTCCTGGTCTCCACCCTCATGTCCCCATGGAGGGCACACCCACAGGCCCCGAGCACTGTCTCTCGCTCAGATGGTCAAGCACGCCAGATTCAATCCTGTCGGATGAACGGTTCTGGGCATCATTTCTACAAAGGATTCAGAGGGCAGCAAAGCTTCATTAAAAAAACCCTGGGGCAGGGTCCGCACTCTCCCCAACTCTCACTCAGAGGCAAAAGGTCAGATCAAACTCCATGAATCCTTGCACTGGTTTCCTCTGGACCAGCGGTTCTCAACCTGTGGGTCGCGACCCCTTTGGGGCTCGAACGACCCTTTCACAGGGGTCGCCTAAGGCCACTGGAAAACACATATTTCCGATGGTCTTAGGAACCGAGACCCCGGCAGGAGGGAAGGCGGGGCTGCGGCAGCCTCGGGTGTCCTTTCAGTCCTGACCAAGAGCAGGCGGCCCGAAGGCAGTGCCCCTCTAGGAGGAGGCTTCTGACCCGATCAGAGTCCTCCATTCCTGTCCTTAACGTGGCAAACCGAGTGAGGTGAGTCAGGTCTTCGCGCCAGGGTCTGGCCCTCTCAGGAAGGACGCCCCCCGATGGCCTCAGTTGGTCTTGCCCCTCCCACACTCTGCTCTGGGCCGACTGTCTGGACAAGAGAGAGCTACAAGACAGTCTGCCGAACAGCGACCGTGCTCCACGTTTTATTTCTCTGGACCGCAGGCCGACGCTCTAACCGCTGAGCAAGCCGGCCAGAGCTCCACGTTTTATTTCTCTGGACCGCAGGCCGACGCTCTAACCGCTGAGCAAGCCGGCCAGGGCTCCACGTTTCATTTCTAACTCTCCGGAGCTAGGCAGCTTTTTGTTAATGGATATTTTTCCACTGATTTTTAGAGAGAGTGGAAGGAAGGGAGGGAGAGAGAGAGAGAAACATCGACGTGAGAGAGACATCGGCTGGTTGCCTCCCACATGACCCTGACCAGGGCCGGGGATCGAACCTGCAACCCAGGTACGTGCCCTTGACTAGAAATCGAACCCATGACCCTTTGGTCCGCAGGCCGGCACTCTAACCACTGAGCCAAACCGGCTAGGGCTAGGCAGCTTTTTAAAAAAAGATATATTCTTTTAAAATGTATCACTTCTCACTGAGTAGGAAATTCTGACAGCTAAGTTTTATCTCTGAAAGAAAGAAGGAAGTTTAGCCATTAGGAAAGCCCTCGGACTCTTTCCCGTATGAAAACAAATGACATTGTGAGCTTAACTCGACAAAAGACACCCTCTCACCCCCCTGAGCACTGAACTCTGCTCGCAGCCCCCACCTCCTGTGGTCCCTCCACCGCTGGCTGGGGCTCGGCTTTCTCCCTCACTTATTTCTTCCACTTTGCTAATTAATCTGCTGTCCTAATTCATGGACACTTGGGTTATTTCCAGTTTTTCTCCTAGCAAATCACTAGACCTGTTACAGACTGAATGTCTGTGGCCCCTAGAATTCATATGTTGAACTCCAGCCCTCCATGTGATGGGACCTGGAGGCGGGGCCCCGGGAGGTAATTAGGGTTAAATGAGGTCGGGAGGGTGGGCCCCCTGATAGGATTAGGGCCCTGAGAAGAAGAGACCAGAGCTCTGTCTCTGCCGCGTGAAGACACAGCAAGAAGGTGGTGGTCTGTACGCCAGGAAGCGAGCCCGCCAGGAACCAGATCTGCTGGCGCCTGGAGCCTGAACTTCCAGCGCCCAGAAGTGTGAGGAGTAAATGTCTGGTTTCAGCCACCCCGTCTATGACACTTGGTTACAGCAGCCCGAGCTAAGACCAGCTTCCAGAGGGATGGGAACAGCTGCCACATCTTTATTCGGCCCTCCACTATCTGGCTTCCGCTTCTGTTACAAGAACAGAAAGCGGGGCCACGCTGACATCACCACGGTCAGGACTGATGATGAGGGAGGGGTTCACCTGCTCCTTGGTCACTCTGGGGAGGCTAGGGGCTCTGCAGCTAGAGTGGGGGGACACACCTGTGGCAGCAGGGCTGGTGAGGGAAGGAGACACAGAGGGACCTAACTGCGGGATAACTTCAGAAAGGCCAGCCAGGGCCCAGCTGCATGGCAACGGCAGCCGATGAGGCCATGCACCCCCGAGCAGCCCAACAGCACGGCAGTATCCAAAAAACCAAGCCCTGCCTGCTGGTGTGGCTCAGTGGTTGAGTGTCGACCCATGCACCAAGAGGTCACAGGTTCGATTCCTGGTCAGGGCACATGCCCAGGTTGTGGGCCCGATCCCCAGTGGGGGGCATGCAGGAGGCGGCCAATTAATGTTCTCTCATCGATGTTTCCATCTCTCTCTCCCTCTCCCTTCCTCTCTCTCTAAAATTAATAAACAAAAAAATTATTAAAAAAAAAAAACCCACAAACAAAAAACCAAGCCCTTTCCCGGGAAATTCCCCACGCATCCCTTTTTCAATGCTGTATTTTGAAAAATTCCAAACCTACAGCAAAGTTGGAAGAGTAATAGCAATGAACACTCATACCCTTCACCTAGAGTCGCCGACGGCTCACACCTGGCCAGCTTTGCGTCCTCTCTCTCCGCACACACCCGTACTTGTGTGTGACTGAATCACGACCTGTCATCCCTACATATTTCAGGCATGCCTCTTCCTGAGAACAAGGAAATCTGTCTCCATAACCGCAGCGCCAGCATCACGCTCAAGAAATTGAGCACTGATACAATAAAATGATCTCATAAACTATTCATTTGAAAAATGTCCCAATTACCTCCCAAATGTCCTTCACAGCTCCCCACCCCCAGCCCGATCCAGAATCCAATCAAAGATCAGGCTTTGCATCTGTCTGTCATGTCTCTTTGGTGTCTCCTTGAAAACTTTTTTTTTTTTTTTAAATTGACTTTAGAGAGAGAGGAAGGGAGAGAGAAAGAGATATGAGAAACATGGGTCCACTGCCTGCCGCAGGCGCCCCGACCCAGGATTGAACCCGCAACCTGGGCATGTGCCCTGACTGGGAATCGAGCCCTCAACCCTTCAGTGCACGGACGACACCCAACCAACTGAGCCACACCGGCCAGGGCTCTTTGGTGCCTCCTTTGATCTAGAAGAGTCTCCCTACTTGTTGTGACTGGTGACGCGGGCCAGCTGCTTTGTAGGAAGTCCCCACTCCGTTTTGAGCTCAGCCAGACCCGCGGGCCATTATGTCTGAGTTCTGGCACACACACAGATCTAACTCGAGTACTATTTGAATGGCACTTGACCCTTCGCCCTTGGGAATCCTACCATACAGCCTCTCGGGAACCCACACTTCCATTAGGTAAGAAGCCTGGCAATCCTAAAATCCCAACCTACACACCAGCACCAGAAAGCACTGTTTCTGGCCTTAAAAGCGACCAGCTCTGGCTCTGGACATTGTTCACTCTGATTCTCCGTGAGAGTGGGGCATGCCTGTGGTGCTTGCTCCAGCCCCCCACCCCCCAATCCCCGAGAAATGAAGAGGTTCTGATACTCTAACTCTGCCCTCAGCTCAGCCTCCCTGCCCTGGCCCACTGATTACCCCATTCCTTCAGTCCTTGCTCAGTGTCCTAGCCCATGAAGGCACCTCACGATACTCAGTTCCCCAGCACCAGGGGGACACTTTCCAGCGACCCACAGCCGTGTTGGAAGGCTGCTGCTTTGGGCTCCGGGTCCTTCTCAATAATCAGCTTTGTGAGTCAAGGCAGCAGCTGCCCCAGGCCTCCCGGGCTGGCAGGGAAGGGAGCCCAGCCGACTGGGATTAGAAGGGATGTGGTTAATGGAAAAGCAGGGGGGAGGGGAGAGGCGAGTTAAGTGTTGCTCTCCAGGGGCTGTGACTTCTGGCTCGCCCCCTCCCTCCTCTCCCCTGCTGCCCTTCATGTAGTGGGAGACCAGGGGGCTGGCTTGGACCTCACCCGCTGCTCCCCCACTCCTGAGTTATGTTCCCCAGGGGTCCTTCCCACCAGCTCTGCAGGCTCAGGCAGGAGGATGATCAGAAGACAGAACTGGGACCTGCTCTTGAAATGCACAAGTCCATTCCCAGGCAATTTCTTAGCAGCTTCTTTCAGGGGTAATCCCAGCCCTGGAAGGCAGGGGAGTCGGGGGACAGTGGAGAGCTGTGTACCCCCAGCACCTGACCCCAGGCCCTTACGCACAGCAATGACTTCATGTTTGCCAGTTAGAGTTAAGGGGGGCTCGGCAACCCAGAAAGGGCTGGGGACCTGAACCCAAAAGGGAAGGGCAAGACCTCTTGAGTGAGGAAACTGACTGCAAATTAATTCTCGAGTTGAGCGGATTATCTCAGGACAGGGTGCCAGAGAGGGAGGGCGGGCATAGCTCCGGGAGCAGCCGAGTCTGTGCCTGCCACATGAACCTGTAAGTCCCAGTCCTTCGAAGGGCCCACCCAGGGCCACCCACCCTCACAGGACGTGCATTCTCCCAGACAGAGGCAGTGCCAGGGCTGCTATGGAAACAGCAGCACGAAACCCACCGCATTAGGTATCGTATTGCAGGGAGCCCAGGTGCCTTGTAGAAAGTTCTCTCAGAAGAGCTGCAACCCAGAGGCTCAAGATAGGGCTGGGTGCCACTAATGGGCATTTTAAACTTCAGTCTAGAAGCTGCCACTGGGTGATGGAGGGCCCCGCGTAAACTGTAGGAGCAGGGCTGGCTGAGAGCGAGCAGCAGCCCGAGACTAGCTGGCACACCTCTCCTCTCCCAAGGGGCCTGAGTACAGGCAGGAATCCCAGAATGGGGCAAATCCTACCTGCCCCGGGACTGGTGAGGCCAGCAAGAACAGCCCCCACAGAGCCCTAGTTCCCATTAAACATCCATCCATCCCGGGATGAACACAACAGCCCTCCTCAGGCTGGTTAGAATCCACTCTAATGACACAATTAGTCACCCACTTGTCAAGCAAAGCACCTGCTCAGAGGGGGTCTGGTACCCTTACTCAGTCAACAGAAACGCCTCTGCCCAGCCTCACTCCCCGCACCCCTCCCCCCCAATGTTGTCTCCAGTGTAAACCACTGTGTCCAGCAAAATTCGGAGTGGGCACTGCAGACACGCTGCACCAAAGCCGCTCACTCCCGGCTCCCTGGCCACCCTCCCTTCCGCGACAGGAGCTCAGGAGTGAGAACAAGGCATCTGATCAGACCCAGGACCCTGGGTGGTGGCCTGGAGGGTCCAAGGTGCTGAAATCCTGGGACCATGCCTGGGTTTCAGCCTGGAACGTAGGTTTCCAATCTAAAGAGGGGCTTGGGAAAGTGTATGGGGCTGGGGTACGAGCGCAGACGAGATACCAGACACCTCTCTGGATGCCCTGAAGCAAGAGAGCAGCGTGGACCGAGCAGTCAGGACAGCGGATGGGCAGAGCTGCCGGACACAGGGGGAGGCGGCGTGGGCCCACGCGGGATGGCTGGGCTGCAGTGCTTCACCTCGCTTCAGTCCACACCGGGTGGGCTCTCTGCTCCCCCAGGGGACACGTACCAAGGCGCAGATGCCGTTTGAAAGCGACAGTAAGAATGGCTGCGATTGTCCGGCGCCTCGTCGCTCAGTCCCACCCCAGGCAACATGACATCACTGACTCGAATCTGGAATTCAAACTGGCCTAAACAGAAAAGGCAGCTTTTCTTTCTCTTCCTTTAAGTAGTGTTTTTTTTTTTCCCCCCACAAGCAAGACAACTCTCATCGCCCGCCTCGAAACAAACCACTCGCACGCGGATCTGGGAGCCCGTGGGAGGGCGGGGTGGGCGTGGGGCGTGGGGCGTGCGTTCCGGAGTGCACCCCACGGTGCCGGGGAGCAGGGGCTCGGAGACGCCGAGGAGAGGGAAGCAAGCAAAACAACAGGACACAACTCCGACAGGCTCGTCCCTGGCGACACTTTCTGGGGGAGGATGGTGTTTGCTCGCCAACCCTCCTTTCCTGCCGGGCGCGGGCTCTGTCCTCCGCGGGTCGCCCGTCCGGAGGCCGGGGGCCGGGTTCCCGGCTCCGCGGGGGGCGGCAGGGGGCGGCGGGGGCCAGACCGGGGTGGGGAGGGGCGCCTGGGGCCCGGGTCGTACCTGCCTCGCCCTGGAGGCCTGTGCCTCCGCCTCCGCCTCCGCCGGCTCCGCGGGCTCCCCCGGCTCCTCGGGCGCGGCCGCCGGCTCCGGGGCTCCGAGGCTGGGCGGCGCGGAGGTCCCGCTGGCCTCGGCCGGGGGCGCGGGCTCCGGGGGCGCGCCGGCGGGGTCCGAGCTGGCGGCCGGTCTGCGCCGCATCAGCAGCCAGGCGAGCAGCAGCGCCAGCGCGGTGGCCAGCGCGGGCAGGGCGGCCAGCAGCTCCGCCAGCGCCTCCATCGCGCCGCGGCTGCCCGAGTGCCAGCCCCGGGGACCCGGAGGGAGCCCTCCGCGCCCCGCCCCGGGGCGGAGCCCCGCCGTGCCCCGCCCCGGACCCGCCCCCTGGGGTGACAGACCCTGGGGATGCGAGCCCTGACACTTTGGGAAGCCCGTCGGAGGCCCGAAGAGGGACAGCCCTTCTTTGCCCTGGGCAAGCCTGACGCTTTGAAAACCAGTTTGAAATACTCATGATTCGAGTGCCCTTAGATTATTGTCATCTTTGGGCATCACTTGAACCCTGTACAGAAGGTCGTCTTACACATTTTGGAAACATAAGTGCTAGTCTGGGCCAAGGAAAGCCGGGAAGGCTCATGTAAACTGGCCCTGGACGCCGAACCCACTTACTTTTAGCCACTCTGTGGACTCGTGGACAGCGGCTGCTATTCCGTAGGTTGCCCTAAGACATTTTCACAAAGAGGCCATTTCCAGTTCCCGGCCTGAGACCCAGCAGCCCTCAGTACGAGCAGCCTCTTTGTAACAAGGCTGCCCCGCAACACGGGTTTCTGGGATCCAGCTCCAGCGGCTTGGGGTCTACTCTGTTTCCCATTTCAGACCCTCTTTGCATAATTCTGGATGTCTGGGAGGGTGGCAGGAGGGAAGGGAAATCTACTATTTTCGTTTTTCCAGATCCTTCCAAGGTCTGTGGCTGAACAGTGTATTTTGAGATAAATATGTTGTTACCAGAAACATTATTTCTTGACCACTCCCAAACCCCCACTATGGGTGTTTTAAATAAAGACAGGGCTGGCAAAGTTCCTCAGGGTCCATGGCAAACGTGAGGCCCAATGTTGGAAAAAACAAGGTCCGTTTTTGCTGAGGATGCATTTAGTACTTTTTTGGAAAAGCTGCGGTGTCTGAGCTGACGTCTGATGTAAGCCAGGGTGCTCGATGGGGTGCCTCCTTTTCCACAGCAAACTGCAAGCACTCCCTCCCCCTTCCTCACGAGCTCTGGTGACGACAGACAGGATTCCGAGACAGGCTGAGCTTAGTCCTGCCGCATCACATAATATTAAGGGGAACAGGCAAAAAAAAAAAAAAAAAAAAAAAAAAATAGTGGTGGTTGATGAAAAATGGCCCACAGCTATAACGTAGAATGAGGCTTATCTCTTGGTTATTGGCTTTTGACCACTGGGGCACAGCCAGCCAAAGTGTTTAGGCCTTATTTTTATCCCCTGTCCCTACTGTTTTATGAATTTATTTTGAAATATGTTTTTATTGATTTTAGAGAGAGAGGAAGGGAGAGGGAAAGAGAGAAACATCGATCAGCTGCCCCTCACACATAACCCCTATTAGGGATTGACCCCGCAACCTGGGCATGTGCCCTAACCTGGAATTGAACCAGTGACCTCTTGGTGCATGGGTCAACGCTCAGCCAACTAAGCCACACCGACCAGGGCTTGTCCCTATTGTTATTTATTTATTTATTTATTTATTTCCTCACCCGAGGACATTTTTTTGCATTTATCTTCAGATAGAGCAGGAGGGAGAGAGGAAGAGAGAGAAACATCGATGTGAGAGAGACACATCAACAAACCGCAACTGAGGTACGTGCCCTCAGCAGGAACCGAACCTGGGACTCTCTGGTCTGCGGGCCGACACTCTAACCGCTGAGACAAACCAGCCAGGGCCCTATTGTTTTAAAAGATATATTTAAGAGGTTGTATTGTGGAGACAAAAACTCAGTTACCATGAAAAGAAACAAGGATAAAACAATGCAAAAAGCCCAACTTCAAATCAAGTTGCTTTATTTAAAATGATGAACAAGTTTCATTCAAGTGAAAGTTAAAAACACCAATCCAGTGGCAGACCCACAGGCGTTCCGGGTGGACCCCACAGCCAGAGGACGCAGAGCCAGGGGGCAGAGGTCCTGAGCAGACAGTCCCAGTTCTTCTGTGGTGTCCAGGCCCCTCCTACGGGCATCAGTGGGCAGATGTTTCAAATTTTTGAACTAACAATGAGACAAAGTTGAGAGCCACCACCTGAGGACACACAGTTCCTGTCATTTTGCTGTACACAATGTAACATCGATGTCACATCTTGACAGAGGCCAAGGAGGGGGAGTGTGAGGAGAAACCAGACTCCACATGGAACCATGGGCAGTGCTCGGAACCCACGCGACACACACCTTATCTGTGGAAAGGCTATACACAATGCAAGGAACCTAGGCCGCGTGCTTATATCCTACCTCCAGGACAGCACTTGTTACAACGTTTATGCAGAACCCCCGCTCCATCCCACATTCCTGTCTAATGTCCCAAATCCCAGCAGCATCGAACCCTGGTAAGATCGTAAGGCACTCACACCAGCCGCTGCCTTGCGGACCCATAAATATCTTCAACTCATTTATAAAGAAGCCACTACTAAGTTAAGACTAGAGCCATAATGATAATTATGGTTTTTTATGACCATTGCATACACTCATATTTAGTAAGAACTTTTGTGCACGGCTCCACCTACCCTGACCAGCGCCCTCGTGAACACTCGCTGCCCATGAAGTGCCCCCAGGTCAGCAATCTCCAGCACCTAGGACAGTGCCTGGCACAGACCCGGCAGTGGAATGCTTGAGTGATTAATGGATGGGTGTCTGCAAACGTGAGCAAAGTGTGAACCATGTTCCTGTTGTTGGTGGCTCTCTCTCAAAGGTGTCACCTTAACCACCACAGTACTACTGAAGACCCCAGAGGCACCTGTGTGCAGCCCTGGATTCTTCAGACTGATGGAAAAGTCACTGGGAACTCTGTCGTTCCCAAAGGCCAGGCCCTCTGGAGGTCCTGGGTCCCCCACTCTTGCCACACCCCGCTGCTCCTCCCCCTTAGTCGGTTAGTCCAAGATCTTCTCTCACGGCCCAGCTTGCTGGTTTTAGAATTAGCTGGAGAATAGTCCCTAAGAATAGTTTGATGTTGTACCCTTCGCTTCACTATTGTTGATCCCACTCAAAGGAGCAGCTCAAGCCAGGCGGGTAGAACCTGTGGATCCCGTGTTCCCGTCCCACCTGATCCTGACTGCCCAGCCCCTACTCCACTCCTTGGTCATGGTCTCTCCACCTCATCCCTGATCCCTTATTTCCAGACACTATTTATCAAACAGGAATCACTTTTGGTATCTGGGGAAAGAAAACTGTAGCTAATCTCTCAAATTCAAATTGCCACTGGACCAGCCCAGCCACTGCATCGTCTCACTACGCCCCCTGGCGGCAAACAGCCTTTTCGTTTTGTTTTTTTCTTCAAACTGAAATTTAGAGAGAAGCAGTTGGTATGAATTGAGAGAAGAGTGAGTGTGAGAGCCCATAGCAGTGTAAAGCATTTTGAGGATGGCAAGAAAGTTGAAGAGGAACACCATTCGGATACTAACACAGAGGTTATGGCTTCGAGGTTTGACTTCATTCTCGCCCAGACACAGACCTGGCCACCCTGGCTGGTGGGGGAGGGGAGAGCAGCACCAGGGCAGGTGAGGATGCCAGGAAGGTAGCGGCTCTCCATCCAACCCGGCCACATATTTAGGTTGGCATTCTAGGACACAGAATGCCCTACTGGGCTAAGACACAGTAGGGACAGGCCTCCCAGAGAAAAGTCGCATGAACCACCCAGTGTCAGGAATGCTAACCTGGAGCCCCATGATTGTACCCATTTTTGGGGGGGGGGGTTTGGGAGGCAGCAGCATAGTTCATTTGTCTGCACATACTCCCCCCTTCTCTGGGGCACCAGAGTTCCTGCTCCCCTGGGGCTGCTAAGGCCCTTACTACATTCCAGCCCACAACAGTGCTTTTCACAGGGCATGTCCCTGACAACCCCCTCTTATTTGTATTTAAATTGAGGGACAGATTAAGGAAACAGGTGAGGCAGGAGGGCAAGAGATAGAGCCTGTTGGTTGATCCCCAAGTTTTCATACCAGAACTGTCTAGAAGCCTAACTAGCCGCCCTAGACTGGAAGCGCCGTCTGAATTGATGCGGCATTAACTAATACATGCCCTGCGGCCTGCAGGTCCAACAAACAGGGCCGCTCATCACGAGACCTCCTAGGGAGCAGACCTCCGGCTTCTGATCACGTGATGGGAACGAGTGGGGCAAATCTCTTAGAGCCTGGCCCTATTTATAAAGTGCTGTGATGAGAAGACAGCGAACACCTCTCCCACTCTGTTCATAAACGAACTCGGACATGTTGACGGTCCCCCAAATACACAACACAAAAATACCCCTGGAATGTAACAGCCTCTCTGATGGTGGAGGAAAGATAACGAATCAGAAGACAGTACTGGGCAGTGGTGAGCGGAGCTGGACACGCTGGCTGGGTTACTGCCATCGAACGTTTCTGGACGAATGGTGACATGCCGGGAGGGAGCCCACTCAGAGTACTTCTTACACATAACTGGTCCACTCACAATCAAAGTCCACTCACCCCGTCAGTGTCTCTGCGTGGATGCAGCCAGCTCTGGGGACAGGGCAAGTGCCTTGCCAACATCAGTGAGTGACAGATGTAACACGACACTCAGGATCACAAGCCTCAGCTTTGTGGTTGCCCAGCTTGGTGTAAAGGCGGCAGCCTTCGGGGTTTCAGTGGCCCACTGAGCTTGCCAAGGCTTTCAACTTCTTGCCAGCCTCTTCTTAGTGGGCTGCAAAAACAGCATTGGACCAAAGACAGAAGCTTGGACCAGAGAAGGAAGCTTGGATCGAAGAAGGATGATTCAAATTCAAAGACAAAGGAGGATGGAGGAGCAGAAGACCAGGAAACTGAGTTGGGTGACTGCCAGCAGCTGACAGGACAGCCACCTCAGGGCATCTCTTTATCTGCTGGGGGGGGGGAGGGAGACGGCCTCCACAGGTGTCCCTAATCCTGCCGAGAAGAAAGTACACCTGCCTATAATCAGCATGTAGACAGCAGGGCTGCAAAGCAGGAAGGAAATGTTCAGGCAGAACCCTAGGCCCCCATGTTGAAGCAATGGCTGGGCTTTCTGTAGAATTTTTCTTACAAATGACAAAGTCACACCTTGAGGGCAGATACAAGTCTGTAACAAGAGAAATCTAAGTATGGCTGTGAAAAGGACCTCTCGGGCCGAAAAATGCACATTCTAGTCCAATAAATTCACTTGAATAAGACACCTGAAGGTCCCCGTGGAGTGCTAGCCAGACCAGAGAGTGAGGAAGTCACAGAAGAAACGAGGGTCCTGAACTTTCACGACACATTTAAGGAAACTCAGCTGCTTGCAGACTCAAAGGCCTTAACAGGAACATTCCCTATTAAGCAGGTAAAGACTTCAGACACTTAACATCCTACAAACTCCAGTATTTCACTGTCTTCCTGAAACCCTCAGCCCTAATGCTGACACGTCAAACACAGGGCTCTGCGATCTAAAGGCCCTGGTGCCCCAGTCACCAACTTCGCTGTGAGCCTGCTATGTGCCCAGCACTAGGGCAGGTGCTTGCAGAGGCTCTACCTTATTGATTTTAAGTTGTTTTTTTTATTGATTTTAGAGAGAGAGGAAGGAAGGAGAGAGAGAAACATTTATGAGAAAGACCATTGACTGGCCGCCTCCTGCATGCCCCCCACTGGGGATCGGGCCCACAACCTGGGCATGTGCCCTGACCGGGCATCGAACCCACGACCTCTTGGTGCATGGGTCAACGTTCAACCACTGAGCCACACCGGCCGGGCTGATTTTAAGTTTTAACTTATTTAAGTAAAATCTGGTTTTTAAAAAACTGGAGACATGATTAAGATTTTATTTAAAAAATCTGAGTTTTCTGCCTTTGTCAGGCTTGGCCTGGCTGTCAAAGCAGCCATGGCAAAGTGGGAGGAAAGGGGGCCAGGCCTCAGGCTTGGCAGAAGATGCCAGGGGAGTTCGCTAGCATTTCCCTTCTGTTAGGACTTCCCCATGGAGGGTACGCCATGGAGTCACTACCTTCCCCAAGACCATGACAAGAGCAACACAAGACAATTCTGGTATTCTCAAAGGAAAAAAAAAAATCCAGGGATATAAAATGCATTTAATTTTTATTAAATAATGTAAAGGGTTTCCTTGGCACCATCCACATAGATTCTTGCCTTTATGCATCAAACCAGCCATGTTAATCTGCACTGGAAGCAGACAAAATGCTGCTGTCGCAAATGCTAGGTGGGTGGGCTCATTCCAGAAGCGTCCTCATTCTCTGGCTCTCGCCGGCCCTCCCCGTGTCTGCAGGGTCCGGCAGGCTGCCTCCCTGGGCCCTGCCCCTGGCCGCAGCATGTCCTCCGACACAGACAAGAGCCGTGCTTGGTCACCTGGAGGAGCTGCGCTCTTTGCTCACGCAGTCGTCCTGGGAGGTGGTGTCCCCGTTCCCCATCATGCTGCAGGTCCTCCTCTTCTTCCTGCGGTGCATCGTCCCGTCACCTTCAGACCCTGACTCACACTGGACATGGGAGGAGAAGAAACAGGAATTCAGCCTGGACGGAACCTCTGACCTCAGAAGACAGCACACACATGGTCCACGTCTCCCAGAAGCAAAGCAGCCATTTCTGACCGCCCCACAGTGCAGTCTGAGTATCCATCTCAGACGTTTCTGGCTCCCAAAGAATTACAATCTTCCCGCAGGTGGCAGTGCCCCCCACCCCGTGTTCTCTGATGGAAGGGTTCTCTGAAATCAGGACACCCACCCTGAGAACATTAGTCATCATTCTGAAATTTCACTGTACCAACACGGCCTGATGTGTGAAAGTAAGTACAACACATTCATAAAACATACCACCTCCCGCCACGAGAAAAGACGCAATCAGCAGAGTACGCCTTTACGGGACAGAAATTTCATCCACTAAGGGCGCAGGACCCTCTCCCCAATTTATGTTAGCTTTTACCAAGTCACTGAATTTGCTGGGTTTCTAGGCTCACGCTTTACCACCCACAGGGAACATTCTTCACCTGGACCACGAGGTCAGAATGCTCGGAGCCTGAATTTCCGACACCGCTGCTTGCTAGCTGTGCGGCCCTGGGCCATTACTTACTGAACCCCGAGCACTCCTCTAACCTCGAGGTTACTGTGACGACGCACATACAGCTAGAGAACTGGCAAAGGCCACTCCACAGCAGGGTGATGGCAGTTGTAGCTCTTGGAAGAAAGTGAAAAACGTCCACATCCTTCTCCCTCCTGCATGGGAGGAGGGAGTCATCTGGTTTTTCGGGGAGACCTGCCCTGGAGGCCTGGTGAGTGAGCGGGGCCTCACCTCCGAGTCTGAGTCCGACGAGCTGGAGCTGGAGGAGCTGGAGGAGTCGCTGGAGCTGTCGGAGGCGATCCCGGTGGATTCCTGGAGGTCAACGGAGTCGGCGAGGACTGCCAACTCGGGGTGCTCCTGCTTCAAGATCCTGGGAGACAGGAAACGCTCTTCTCAGTGTTGGGACAGGCAACGACAGCCGCACACAATAACCCAGACTCCAAGCTGAGACCTGTCTCTCTTAGAGGTGCCTAGGAATGGCAGGTGCCTGCTGGGAATGAGGCTGTCGAGTGCTGAGGACACGGGTCCACAGGCTGGGAACAGGAGCCCTCCCATGCTGCTCAGGCTCCTCCAGAAGGAGCAGGAGCTCGCGCGATCTCCCACCACCTGTGGCAGGGGCCGGACGCGCTGCCACCGTGAGGCAACATTTCCTTGACTTGGAGAAACAGTCTCTCTTCCTCATTTTTTCCCTGAACTTGTCCTAGCTGACTTTTTAAAACCTTCCTTGCACAGCACAGCACTTAATGCCTGGAGTGGGGCCTGGTGGAGTTGTTTGTAAGAGGAGAAACGATGAGATCTGTGAGAAATAAGAAGTGTCGAGGGCGAAACTCAACTGGACCATCGGAGGTAGCAGCCCTCCCCTAGGAACCTAACCTGGCATCCACTGTGACCAGGACAGAGCCCTGCTGTGAGGTGAGGCCTTCAGAAGGCCGACGGAGCACGTGGCAGCCTACGGGAGGGCAGAAGTGGGCCTCAGATGCCCGGGAGTCTGGGGAGAACGAAGCCACCACCCTTGCTGGCCCTCTCAGCAGGGGGGCTGAGCACTGAACAAGCCAGAATCCCTCTCTTACCCCGAGAGCTGGTCCCTCCAGGTCAGGGTTGGGACACAGTGGCACGGGGTGGCTGGGGGTGGCTTGCACTGCCGCTGCCCGTGCTGTATCTGTTCTGTGGATAAACAGAGGAGCTAAGTCTCCAGGGCAGTGACCTCACTCATAAAAACTGAAGGTAATAAGTTCAAACGGGAATAATGCTTTTGGGTAAGGAAAAGAAATAAGCAAAATAAAACCCAAACAAAATGGCTTCCTTTGCTAGTGCTAGCTCTGGGGGGAAAAAACCAAAATCAAAACGAGAAACAACCCCAATTACCAGCATGTTTTGACTGACTGGCTCTGATCAAACACGCAGAGGTATCCTGTCACCTTGAGGCTGGCAAGAATCCTGAGAACTAGCCCTGACCTTGGCCCACTCTCTTGTACCCGAGCGCTCTTGCAGCCCCAGCTTTGGCCAGGCCTGTCTAAACTCAGCCCACGTTACTGCGGCGGTGGGCTCTTTCCATTTTATCTCTCCGGTAGAAATTGGAACAAAGCAAAAATAAGAACAAAATGGCTCTCACCTATACCATTTCCTGGACAACTTTGGCCTCCCTCTTACCGTCTTGTGCCAGACAACAGGGAAGTTGGTGCTGCTGGCAAAGTTCTGGGTGATGGCAATGGTGGTATCCAGATTGAGGACAACGTGCCACCAGCCTCCTGAAATCCAACACGTAAATAGTTAAGGAGGAATTGTTCTTTAAAAATAGTTAAGGAGGGTTGGGCTCTATAGACAATCGCTCTACAACACGAGCTTCGTGTAACATTTAACGTGAACTTAGAAGCAGCGGATTCCGATCCACAGGGGAGAGTCTGAGACGGTGCCGAGCAGACACGCTCCTCCTGATCCCCTGGGTGTGGCTGTGCCTGTTCACTTCTGGATTGTCTATGGCTATTTTCCTGCTACGAGGGCAGAGACCCAGGCGGTCTGGCCACAATGGGTAACACATTTACTCTCTGGCCCTTTACTGAAAAAGTGTGTCCTCTCCTGCTAATCCACAGCTGTGACCCAAGCTGTAAAGGCAGCAAGTTCTTCAGCTCCTAGGAGGAGGACACCTATTCCCAACACTTAACCTATCAGAGGCATCAGGTGTGGGATTGATTTCCTGCCTCTAGGCTTTAAGTCACTACTTCCTGACTCAACCCACCCAGTGCTACACTGTACCAAAACCCCAAGTTACAGAAATATGCACAAGTCATAGAATGTACACAAGACACTAGCTAAACTAAGGATAAAAATGAGTAGGATCTTTACATACAGAAGATTTATCACTAATCATTATGCATTTAGGTGATAAGAAACCAGCAGCCCCCTAAGCATCTGACAGCACAGTAGCGTTTCCTGTCAGAGGTGTGCATGGGGCGGCCCAGGTGGCCAGCATCAGAGGGATTTCTTTGACTCACTCTTTGACTCCAAAACGACAAATTACTAAATTCAAAGAGAATGCTTTGTTTCAGTTCATCTATACCTGGTACAAAGACAGTCTCTCCTGGTTTTTGTAAGATTTCTAGGGGTTTGAATTCGGGTGGCCAGGTTGGAAGCTGTGTCCGGGGATAAATGATATTAAACCAGGTAATAGCTTCATCCTGCTGGTTCCCTCCTTCTTCTCGGGTCACCTTGATGAGTTCCCTGGGCGTGCTGGTGGGGAACAGGCACCAGCGCTTGTGGCCCTGCACTAAGGCATTCCAAGCACTGGTTCCCAGGGGGTCGATGTGAATTCCAGTTCCAGAGCGTGGTGGCCCCATCACAAACCACCTGAAGGACAGAAACATCCAAGACACGAAGAGTAATTTAACCACACACACACACATCACAAAATAACAAGCTTGCAGTTTTATACATTACATTGTGTCACCCTTGTTTCAAAGACTACACACGTTTTGGGACATAGCAAACTGTGTACAGAATGACCCCTAACAGAAACAAGGAAAATCACTGAAGTGGCTTAGTGCTGGACTTAAAACTTCCCTTGTAGATCAACTTCGGTTGCAAGTCTGAATCACCTGGGGAACTTTTAGAAATCCTGCTGCCCACGTGGGCATCAGTGGCCCACAGAGTAAGTCCCAGGGGAAAACCACTCACTGTTTTGTAAAAAGGGAGCTGACTGAACTGGCTGACACGTGCTGTTGTAGACTGACAGCGCTTTACCTGTAAGGGGGCCTGCGCTTCTCCCCCGCGTACTGGAAAAGGTCATCGGTGAAGAACTTGGGCACCTTGTAGTCTTCTAAAAGTTTTCTTCTTTTGGGATGTTCACCGTAGCTGCTGTCAAAGATGTAAAGGGGGCTGTCATCTCGAGTGCTCTCCATATACTCGATGTAGTATTTCATCTTCATCTTCACCGAGTAGCCGTCATTATCCTCTCCACACTTGAACTTCTGGTTCCGGTACTTCCTTTTTAGGCGTTCCAGAGTCCATTTCTCCTGTGCTGACCAGCCCTCTTGGGCATTCAGCAGAACCACCGGCTTGTAAGGTCTTTCGTATCGCTCCACAAATTCTTCCACCGACAGCTGTAAGGCGTCTGCCCTCTCCACATTATCCTGAGGGAATCAGAATAGATCTATCCAGTTAAAAAGAAAGAAAGAAAAAAAAAAACCAAGCAAATAGGGTGTCCCCAGGGCCAATTAACGTTGACATACCCAAAGAGCCAGATTTTTGTTCTGGCTTCTATTGGGGTGGGGAAAGGACCAGCGTGCGTTTGGGCACGTCGCGCCCGGAGCCACCCCACCAAAGGTGGCTTCGCATCTCCCACTTGTGGTCTTTGACAGCAGGTCCCCGGGGGCCTCGCCGTCCTAGGGGATCAAGGGGCGACAGGCCTTCTCTTTGAGGGCGCCAAAGGCGTGCGAGTCCAGTTGCCCGGGCAGGGGAGGAAGGTGACCCTCCCTGGGATCCCGGCCTCGATGACCCGACCTCCGTGGGGTGCGGGTGAGCCCATCGGGACCCCGGGAGCCGCGCTCGGCGCAGGCGGGCTGTGCCCCGGGAGAGGCGCGGCCGCTCGGAGACGCCCGTGCCCGGCCCGCGATCCCGCGCGCTCACCGCCACGGCCGCCGGGTTCAGCGAGAAGCTCTCGTAGTAGTTGTGCCGGGTCCAGTCCAGCGAGTCCTTCAGCTCCGGGCGCGCACTCCGCTTGGCCTCGCGGATCCGCTTCTTGCTCTTGTGGTTCATCCTGCGAGGGTCACCAGCTAGTTCCGCTACGACCTCAGCGGAGCTCGCTTCCTGCCACCAACGCAGCCCCTTCCTGGCCCAGGTGTCGGCCGCACTGAAACGCCCTTCGCTCTGGCCCGGCGCCTTTAAAGTCGCCTTCCAGAAAATTCACTCCCCAACCACCTCCCGGGCCTCGGGTTGGGCGTGCGGCTGCCGTCCTCCCCGCCCCCCGGCCTTTCGCGGCCAGCCATTGGCCTCGGCGCCTCCAGGGTCCTCCTTCACATACGCCGGGTTTCTGCCATGTTGGGAAGGTCAGGCCAGCCGAGGAGCGCCTCGCTGCGGCCCTCGCTCCCACGCCTGCTTCCGGTTACGTCACTTCCGGCAGCGGCGCATTTCCGCAGCCGACTTCCGCTGGGGTGCAGCGCGACCACGAGTTCTCTGTATCCCAATAGCCTGGTTTCGGGTCTGTTCTCCCTGGGCTGCCACTTCGTCGCCCGAAGGGTGCTTCCCCCTTCTTGCTGTAGGGTTTCAAGGACCCGACTGGACCAGCGGGGGCCACGTGGCGCCGGGGAAGTGGCCCCAGCCGGCCCGGGGTCCCCGAGCGCGCGCAGCCTGGCGGCCCGGCGCCCTCCACTGCTGCTGGCCCTCCCGGGGGCCACCGACGCTCCTCTGGGCGGCCGTGGCCTCCAAGGGCATGTGTTCCGGGCCCAGCGCTTTCGGTTCTCGGAGGAGCCGGGGCTGGGAGAGGAGGGGGCCGTGCTGGAGGTCCGCGTCCCGCAGGTGCGTGCAGCTGCACCCGCTCGGAAGTGTCTGGTCCTTTGCGCCCTGGCTCAGCGGCGGTTCTCAGCCCACCTGGGGGTGGGGGGTTAGAGAAGGAATGGGGTCCGGCTTCCTGCCTTAGGATGGACCACAGAGCGAAAGGTTTGGTATAAAGCCTTTGTCATATTACATGTCTTTCAGTAAGGAATCTGGGGGCCCTGCCAGAAAAGCGGCATTCTTGACATTTAATATTTTCTTTGATCTTGTTGAAAGGCTTCCCGGTCCCAACCCTCATTATCCAAATACAGTTTTGGGGTTGACAGACATTTCCTTTCAGCTCATGGCAGCCCCAGAATTTCATTGTACCTTATATGCATCTGGTTTTTCAAAACATTTTCACGTTGTAGTGTTTCATTTAATTTTAACAGCAGCCTGTGACGTACTTATTAATAGTAACAGTTTAAAGATGAAAAACAGCTTAAGTGGAACCCATTTCTGATAGTTTCTAATGCCTTCGCGTTGAATACCCATTTGGATTTCTTCCCAAATTTAGGAAGTGAAGATAATTCCTGTGAGAATAAAAGCCCCCTTTCTTTACACCAAAATCTGCACAACTCACTCTGGTCAGAAATCCCTCATTGTCCTGGGTAAAATCTATCAGGGCAGGCATTTTTGTTTCTTTTATTCACGCTGCACCCCCTATAGTTAGAACAGTACATAGCATATTACAGGCACTCATATATTTTTTGTTGAGTGGATTAAGTTCAGGCTTTAGTTCCTTCAACTTTATTACTTTTATAATTTCAGCCCCTTTTCTACCACACCACTAGGGGCACCCTTTGCTCTAGAAAACAGAAAGACCTGCGGATTTGCAGTTTAATAATAGCTAACTTTTGTGTGCTTATTTTGTGTCTGGCACTGTACTAAGTAGCTGGCATTGAATCCTCCTAATCACCCTATGAAGTAGTATTTTGCAGTTGAGGAAACTGAGCACAGACTTAAATAACTCGAGTGAGGTCACACAGTAAATTCCAGATCTGGAGTTTGAATTTGGGCAGGCTCATTCCAGAGTTTTCGAGCTGTTATCTTGCCTTGCTAAATATGCTTTCACAGTTCTATGTCTTTTCAAAGGCTTTGTAAGCTGCCTACCTTCCTAACTCCTTCAGGATTCAGGTCCATTCAGACATCTTCTAGGATGTCTTCCTAGGACCACATTGTTTCCAATTAGCATACCAAATAGTGCCTGTGCTTACAACCCAACCCTCCAATATCGTCCGGCTGATGTGGCTCACTGGTTGAGTGTCAACCCATGCACCAAGAGGTCACCTGTTGATTCCCGGTCACGGCACATGCCTAGGTTGTGGGCCAATCCCCAGTGGGGTACATGTTGGAGGCGGCCAATTGATGTTCTCTCTCATCAATGTTTCTGTCTCTTCCTCTCTCTCTAAAAATCAATAAAGAAAGAAAAAAAAACCCTCCAATATCTTCTTGCATTTAAAATAAAAGCTAAAAAATAAAAAAATATAAAAGCTAAACTTCTTGTGGCCTGTAAGACAACGTAGGTTTGCCCCCTGCCTTCCCGGTGACCTCTGCTTACACTGCACATCCCTGCCCCCAACCCCATGCCTGTACTCTGTGTTGTCCAGCAAGAGGCATCAGTCTGAATCATCCTCTTTCCCTATCTAGTGTAGCCACCTTGTGGTCGTGGTTTCCCCCACTCCCCGCCATTACTCTCAAATCACCCCGTTTTATTGTTTATAGCATTATCACGAACCAAAAATGTCTATGGACTTGTTGCCTGTCTCTTCCCAGTAGAATATATATACTCTGTGAGAGTTACATCCTCAGCCTAGAATAGCTATTAAGCCACTGAGTCCCTGAATAAATGCTTGTTGAATGAATGAATGTTTGAAGAGTGCTTACCACATGGTATCGCAGTTTTATATCCCCTCATGGGTGTGAAATGGAGAGCAGGGAACTGTCATTTTTGTAATGGATGCCAGAGCCAGGCACTGAGTAATTGCTCTGTAAGTATTCCGACTTCCAGTAGATGAGTTCTTTATGGTGTACAAAAATTCTTTTCAGGTCCTGCATCTTCAGTATGGAATGTATGTTTGGCCCTGTGCTGTGGTCCTGGCTCAGTACCTGTGGTTTCACAGAAGATCTCTACCGGGCAAGGCTATCTTAGAGGTACACATGCCCTCAGCTCTCAAAAACCCTTGATTTGACGTCTCCATGCTTGCTATTGGCTTTTGTTAAATACAGGGTGGGGCAAAAGTAGATTTACAGTTGTATGGGAGTATATTCTTTTGTGTTTTTTTTTTTGCGTTTATCTTCAGATAGAGCAGGAGGGAGAGAGGGAGGGAGGGAGAGAGAAACATCGATGTGAGAGAGAGACATTGAGTGGCTGCCACCCACACGACCCCAACCGGGGCCGGGAACAAACTGCAACCGAGGTACGTGCCCTTAGCGGGAACCAAACCCGGAACATTCTGGTCTGTGGGAACCGAACCCGGGACTCTCTGGTCCGCAGGCCGATGCTCTAACTGCTGAGCCAAACCGGCCAGGGCGGAGTTTATTCTTGTATTATTTCCCATATGAACTATAAATTTACTTTTGCACCACATTATTTAAAATTCTTTTTTTTACTGATTTTAGAGAGAGGAAGGGAGAGGGTGAGAGAGAACATTGATTGGCTGCCTCCCGCATGCCCCCCACTGGGGATTTGGCCCACAAGTGCCCTGACCAGGAATCTAATCGGTGACCTCTTGGTGCATGAGTCCAACGCTCAACCACTGAGCCACACCCGCTGGGCTGCACCCCACTATTTTGAAATAGGGGTAACTTGGCCAGCTTGTAAGGCATGTGAGCTGAGAATGACTTTTACATTTGTAAAGTGTTAAAAAAAAAAAAAAAGAATGTGGCCCACCAAGGCTAAAATATTTACTGCGTGGCCACTTGGTTTCTTGCCGACCTTTATTCTAAATGAAGCCCGTGGACTAATTTGGCAAGAAGCAATCGTGAAGGCCATCTTCCTAGGGTGTCCCAACAGGGTTATTTGGGCTCTAACAGTTGGGGTCTTTCTCACAAAAGTAGCCTTTACACATTTTCAGAAATCTTGAGATCAGATTTAAAATGTATCCCAGGCTCTTTCTCATCACTCTATGTGACTTGAGATTGCTGGAGGCTTGGGGAAATATTTTGTCAAGTTTGCAGAAACGATGCTATGCTTAAACCTGAAGGCTAAACACAAATTAGAAAACCTAGAAATGAAGGGTGGGGAAGGCATTTGGCATACTTGTCCTCAAATAGTGGTATAGTCGTCCCTCACTTCATGCTTGGAAGTCAAAGCGTGAAGTGGCCAGGGGTGACTGTCTAAATAAAGAATCCTACTTTGCAGAAATTTATCGCAGCAGACTGGAACTGATTAACTGCGATAAACGAAGGGCGACTGTAATTGTTAAGCATTCAGAAATTAGAATCTCTGTGCCCATCCTCAAACTGGAAAATGGGAAACTTTTGTTTCAATGTTAATCAAAGGCATTCCTTGGTATTTTTTTTTAAAAAAGTTGATTTTAGAGAGGGAGAAACATCAATTGGCTGTCTCTTGCCGCGCCCCCCCCCCCCCCCCCCCCCCACGGATTTGGCTCACAACCTGGGCATGTGCCCTTACTGGGAATCGAATTGGTAACCTCTTAGTGCATGGGTCAACATTCAATCACTCAGCCATACTGCCTTGTCAATAAATACTGTCCAGCCAGTGTGGTTCAGTTGGAAAAGCCCTTTTGTAGAAAACACCTTCTAGATCAGGCTTTATTAACATAAAAGCAATTAAAATCAGAACTGGCTGTGCATATAAGTCCCCCACTGAGTGTCTAGAGACCTACCTGTGATTAACTCCTTTATAAGAGAACTGGATGACAGAGTGAGTGTCCCAAGACTACTTCTCTGGGTATATTGCAAATACAGGGCCCTGTATAGGACTGTAACTGCACTTTGACCTGATTAAGAGGAATTCACAAGAACTCGTCTTAATTCAAAGCCCAAGCTTCCTACAGGTTAAGGCAATGTTGTGTAGACATGAGCTCAAGAACATTCACGTTGACCTTGTACTCACAAGGATCAAAAGGGGAACTATCTGCTAAAATCCAAATTCTATGCAGTTCTAGGCAGAAACTTTAAAATGTTATCTTTTAAATTTACTAGATTGGAGCTGGAGCAAGCCTTCCGGGAATTATAGCTGCAAAATGTGGTGCTGAAGTAATACTGTCAGACAGTTCAGAGCTGCCTCACTGTCTAGAAATCTGTCAGCAAAGCTGCCGAATGAATAACCTGCCACAGGTGCGTGTTATAGGACTAACGTGGGGTCACATATCTCTGGACCTTCTGGCTTTGCCACCACAAGATATTATTCTTGCATCTGATGTATTCTTTGAACCAGAAGGTAACTTTTTTTTTTTTGCTTAATAGTAAATTTGCCCAGAGATTCAACATTAAGTAAGAAGCCTATTAATAAGCCTTTTCTTCCCAGATTTTGAAGACATTTTAACTACAGTATACTTTCTGATGCAGAAGAACCCCAAGGTCCAATTGTGGTCTACTTACCAGGTAAGAAGGTAAGCCTAACTAATCCTAATTTACTCAATTTTATTAAGTTAAACTAAGCCTTAATAATGCAACACCAAAGGATAAAATAGAAAACATATCTAAAGCAAAACAAGGAAATCACAATTTAAAAAAACAATTTTATTTTTTTCAGTGCTGACTGGTCACTTGAAGCTTTGCTCTACAAGTGGGATATGAAATGTGTCCACATTCCTCTGGTGTCTTTTGATGCAGACAAGGAAGATATAGCAGAATCTGCCCTTCCAGGAAGACATACTGTTGAAATGCTGGTCATCTCCTTTGCAAAGGACAGTTTCTGAATTATACCTACAAGCTGTTTTGGGACAATGTCAATACTGATTAGCAACCTGGCATGCCAATTAGGATCCAGACCACTTCAGCTTGAGAGTACAAGCGGTGGATTTGAAGATGGTCAGATCTCTCGGCCTTAAGACTGTGATGGCCCACCTAAACAATATTCATGGGGTAACAGCCATCAAAACAAAAATTAAAACACCTATTAAGAAAAGGACTCAAATTTGTTCCTAAGTCATTAAAATAGGGCATAAATTAGGTTATGAGAAAGGAGCACCCACAACCTCAAAGTGCTACCTCAGAGCATCAGTGTTAGGGACAGTGGGTGCTGAACTGGCATTTCCACTTTAAAAGTCAGCTAAACATTTCGCTTTCATACTATACAGTCAGTAACATTCACAAGAACATTGCACAGGTCTTTCAAATAAAGGGAGGAAAAATGACCGAGACATATTCTGAGAAAAGCTAACACCAAGAAAACATTTTAATTAAACTACAGAAACAATGGTTATAGTACAGAATATTTATGAGCAAAAAAGATACACCATGTTTTTAAGTACTTACAAAGTTACAAGCCATTTGCTTCCTTAACATTTTTCGTATTTTAAGTTCATACATGAAGATGATCATTTTTACCATTTGGTGGAGTGGGGGTAGAAAAAAAAAGGTGTATTTATCACCAGCTAGATGTGCTCACTGTATGCTCCGTTATCTATATGCAAGGCCCGGGTGACTGGAAGTGCAGTTGTCAGGCATTTTAATAAACTGGACAGCCATTTGTTTCTGCACGACAAGGCATCTTTACACAGGAGCAATCGGGAGAAAACAGGAAACAGCCAAGCACTCTGCACTGCAACACGCCACCTTAACAGCTAACCAGCATTACTCAACTGCTACACAACTGCGCCTAGTGCACAAAAATACATAAGAGAAGAGATTAGAATTGTGTTTGGTAAACAATCCTTTAAAAAAAAAAAAAATCAAGTCTTTTCACCTGAAAAGTCTTTATACAAATTTGGGTTCAGATTACCATTTAGATCTGAAGGTAAATAACATACACAAATTTACACCAACTTTTGTAGGTTTTTAATTCTAAGGAATGAAGGCAATGCTGAGTCAATCTCTCGACAGCTTTAGGCTGTGCGTAATGGCTGCACGTTTCCTTAAAAGTCAGGAGGCCACAAATTAGGTTACCAATCTGTTTAATTTCAAACAAAAAAAGTCAGCACTATATAAACAAAAAGGAAATTTTACCTCAAATATCCAAGCCAATAATGAAATCTGAAGTCGTTCACCTCACTAAATTACAAGAAATTTGAATAACAGCAACAAAATGGCACATAAAATGAAGTTTGCCACCTGAGGCAAAGCTTAAAACAAGTAAAAAGTTAGACAAATGTTACAAAATAACCTTTTCAATAGCCAGTTGCTTGTTCCAAGGACTCTTTGATGGACTGAGCATGTGGTCCTTTTCCCCAAAGTTTTCTGTTATGTTGCTTGTCGACACATCTAGGTTTGAAAAGAAATTAAGTTCAGTCTACCTTCCATTACTATGAAGTCACCCAAAGCGCACATGGTTTCAATTTCAGGCATGTACTTACTAAGGCTCTGGTGAAACAAGTAGGTTACAGAAAGGTTCCACCTAGCCGTTCTCACAAATTTTTAAAGGCCCAAATTAGGAAATTTTCACATCAGCATTTACAAATTTGTGCATTCTTGGCCAAATAACCAGGGTGAGAATGGTGAAGGGGGTGAAAAAGAAAAGGGGAAGGAGGGAAAAAAACAAAACAAAAACCAAAAAACAGAGGGCTGTATCCAAATATCCAAACAAAACCAACTTGAAATCAGAAAATTAGCCTAGATTTTGAGATAAATTTAGTTTTCAAACAAAACATTTGGCAATTGAGAATGATGGTTTAATATCTGAGCTACTTAGGGCCCTTCCTTTTAAAAAATAGGACCAAACAATTTGAGAGTTAAAGACACACTATCCTTTCCCCACCCAGTGCAATACCTGTAAACTTTTTTTGGGTTCCAAAAGTTCATTGCTTCTTTTTGCAATTCGTTTGCCACATCCATTAGAATAGTGAAGTCCCAGTCAGTACAACAATAGTTGAACTGATTGTTTTCTCTAAGAGGATAGTGCATCTTTAACATTTAAAGACAAACCTGCTCCAATACACGCCCACAGAAACTGGTCCCTGGAGGATCAGCCAAATCAGTTAAAATCTGCAATACTGGCCAATATTCTTTTATCAAACAGGAGACCGCAGCTTTAAAGGGGAAAATGCAGACGTTGGATAAAAACAGCAAGAAATAGTCATTTTCATTAATAGGTCTCAAACAGTTTACGAAACAGCCATTATTATCTAAGCTTTACACACATCCTTTCTGCAGACCCCTCTCTTCAGTATCACTCCCAAAGCTGAGTTAGCTCAGAACAGCACTCCTAACATTAGGAGTCACCTTTCTACTAGTACGGACCAGAGAAACTACTCCAAACCCCGTTTCTGAATGTGGGTCATGTGTCTCGGGTCCCCGTGGACATTACCGTTTGCTTAAGAGGACACGGCTCCTTCCTCTTCAGGAGACTTGGGGGGGCTCTTGGATCGCGACCTGGACTTGGATTCCCTCTTGGACACGGGAGGAGGACTCCTGGACCTAGACCTGGACCTGGACCGCGAGCGAGATCTGGAAACCGAGGAGGACTTGGACTTGGACCTTCGCGCCGACCTGGACTTGGACGTTGACCGCGATCTCGAGCGAGTGCGAGACCGAGACTTGGAGCGGCTGTAGCGAGATCGACTCCGGGACCGGGACCGGCTCCGACTCCGGGATCGGCTGCGGCGACGCCGCCTGGGGCTGCGGGCGGAAGCGAGCAGGGCGTCAGGCTCCGCGATCCGGCCGCGCCCCGCCCGCCCGCCATTATCTCGCCGCCGGCCGCCATTTCCCCGTCGCGAGCCGGGGCCGCGCGGCCCAGGGCAGCCCGCCACCACGTGCCTCGCGGACCTTTGTGCGCCATCCCGGGGCCCCTCCCCGTTTACCTGCGGCTCCGGCGTCCGTAGCCGCCACCCCCGTACCTGCGGGGTGGCGGTCCCCGGCGGCTGTGGTGCGAGTCCGGGGGACGGCCGTAGCGCGCCATCTGCACGCGCAGCTCGCGGCCATCCAACACGGCCCCGTCCATGGCGTCCATGGCGTCCTCGGCGTCGCGCTTGTCGTGGAAGCGGACGAAGGCGAAGCCGCGGGACTCCTTGGTGTAGCGGTCCCGCGGGATGTATACGTCGCCGACGCGGCCGTACTTCTCGAAGACGCGCCTCAGGGTGTCGGGCGAGGTGCGGTAGGTCAGGTTGTCCACCTTGAGGGAGGTCATGCCCTCCACATCGGGAGGCGGGCGGCCGTAACTCATGGCCCTGGAGAGTCGGCCGGGCCCTGCGACTGCGCGCCGGAAAACTAACGCCCTGGGCGGGCCCGCGCGTTCGGCCGAGGCGGCGGCGGTGGTCTCTTCAGACTAGCTCGGCTCCACGCCGCGCCTCTCCTCGGGCACTTGGCTTCCGCGTGGAAAGGGTGCCGAAAGGCCAACAGACGAACCGAGCAACCGTCTTCCGCGGTACAGAAGCAACTGGACGAGTGTCCTGCTCCAGCGCCCATTTATATTCCTCCTCACAAAATGGCGCCCGCGCCACCCAGAAATAAATACTCTAATTGGCTAATTCCGCAACGTCCCCGCCGCGTGCCCCGCCCCTACCCGGCGCGCCTGCGCAGAGCTGGGAAAAGCGCGGAGTCACTGCGGCTGGGAGGGGCGAGCGGCATTTGCCGGCAGTTGGAAAGCCCGCGAAACGCTTCTTCCGGCGGGGTGCTCTCGGGCAGGAGGAAGAGGAGGTGCTCCCCGTCTGGGCTCCGCCTTCTTTTCCATGCCAGTATCAGAGTTCCACGCAGCTTTCCGCCTTGGATCTCAGCCCCGCCCCCGTCGGGGGACATATTCCTTCCCCTATTTGCGTCTCTGTATCCCCAGCCGCCTCAGGCCCCGTTATGTGGTCTCCAGGTGCCCTCCCGCAATCCCCCAGTCTTTCGCTGGGTTCCGCTTTCAGGCCTCCTTCGCCAGCCCCCGCGGGCTCGGCCCTGCTCCCCTCAGGGGACGACGGAGCTCTCCGAACGCGCCTTCAGGTCTTCGGCCGCGCGGGACTGCATTTCCCAGCGGGCTAAGCGGCCGGCGCCACGGTTGCGGTCAGGTGACCGGGTCGCCTGACCAGCATTGAGTCAGGGCCGGGCGGGCGGGGCCTCGCCGGCTTCTGCAGCTCGCCCTTGGCCCCTAATCCCCGTGGCGGGCCCCTCAACCCGGGGCGACACCGTTCTTGGCGCTTCTGCGGGTGTTGGGCTCTTCCTTACTCGGATCGTATCCTAGGAATGCCCTAACTGTGCCCGTGGGGAGAACTTCACCCTGAGCCCGGGATTCTGATGCAAGAACTGGAAGTTGACAGCCTGGCTACCTTGCTCCTGGATCTGCCTCCTCTGCCCATCTCTTCATTGCCCAGGATTGGCACTGGGTTCGCCCGGAGGAGAGCTGACCGCCCTGGGCTGCTGCTGACCTCCGGCAGAGTTGAGCCAAAATGTCCCCGGAATCCAAAAAGCTTTTCAACATCATTATTTTAGGAATTGCCTTTATGTTTATGTTCACCGCCTTTCAAACTTGTGGAAATGTGGCGGTGAGTTGGGATCTGCTGTCCCTCCTTTGAAGTGCCTCTCCTAATGCCTCCCAAAAGTGATAATAAACGTTAATTACATCTAACAGCGCGCTTAAACCGCGCCTGTTATTTTCTCTGCCTTCTTCGTTTTTTTTTTTAATGATTAGGTTTGATTTCGTGTATCAGACATTTCTTCTGAACACATGGGGATATGAAACATTGATTTTATTTCTCTGATTTGGTTTGGGATTTGTTTGTTGACCTATTTATTTCTTGTCCGTATTAAGGTCCACATTATACTTGGAGAGTTAAGGCATAGTTTCAGCAGCCCCCTCCCCCCCCCACTTCCTTGTCATTTCTTTTCTGTTCTGTAATCCTTTTTCTTTACTCATAGTCACTTTCAGTATTAAGTATTGATCATCCACAATTTTTGCTTTATTCTCAGTACTTGGAGAGTTTTGGGGTGGGGGGTAGGGGACAGATTGCAAAAACGTTTCTTTTGATTAGATTTGTCTTCCACACAGCAAACTGTCATCAGGAGCTTAAATAGCACCGATTTTCATGGCAGTGGATATACCAGGTATGGTACTGCACGGTTGGTTTTACTTTATATATGACAGTGGTTGCTTAAGTCTCCATCAAAATCACGGTCAATAAAATACCGTGAGTGAATTAGCATTGACTGCTTTTTTATTCTCTGTATCTAGACTGTTTGGGAGAACGGAATAGAATGAAGGTGATGAGTTTAGGTTTCATATAGAATTAGACACCGGGTTTGAACTCCTGGCTTCACAACTTAATTGCTGCATTATCTTAGGCAAGTGGCTTGGATGAGCCTGGTTTCCTTGCTCACCTAACGCCTGTAAAGCGCTGGGCACAGTATCTGGCGTTTAGTAAGCACTCAAGTATTGTCATGTTACATCTTCCCAATCTTAACAATTTTTTTTTATCCTCACCGGAGGACATTTTTCCATTTTTTGTTCAGATAGAGTGGGAGGGGGAGAGGGAGAGAGAGAGAGAAACATCGATGTGAGACACATTGACTGGTTGCCACCCACATGACCCCAACCGAGGCCAGGGACAAACTGCAACCGAGGTACATGCCCTTAGCGGGAACTGAACCCGGGTCTCTCTGGACCGCAGGCCGACACTCTAACCGCTGAGCCAAACCGGCCAGGGCTACATCTTCCCAATCTTAAACAGAGAATGTTTTATATGACTCTTGAAACATTTGGTCTTTCTGTTTTTGTAATTTCATAATGATTCATATGCTGTCATCGGGAGCTTTTAGATTTTTATTAAGGTGGTTAGTCCCAATTTTGCACGTGGAGAAAATGAAGTGGAAAGACCTTCATAAGTCACTAGTACACTGGGCCTGGAGCTGGGGATGTAATATTTGCCTGTGTCTAAGCAGGGATAGGTTCTTAATTTCTCCATAGTTAGGTATTATGTTGTAGCCAACACCAGTCCCCTGTGTCGTCTCTCCCCACCTCAACCCTATCAAAGTCTTACTTGGTTATTACCTATTCTAAGCTTGACCTTGTATACAATGTTTGAGAGTAAAGGGATGTTTATGTTCATTTTCTAAAGGATTACTACAACTTTCTGTAGTGCTTTGTATTCATGCATATTCTAAAGAACAAGTGAAGGGACATTTGATATCTGAGAGATTCATAAAAGCCTAAGAATAATTTACTTTGGCCTTTATAAGTAGTAAATGAATTCAGGACCTTTGAAATGGTTTTAGTTACACTTTGTCACAAGACATACATACTAGGTAGGGCTGAGTCTATAGTAGCTGGATAATGTTCAATGAGACCATTAGGTTGAGCTAAATAAACTCTGGCTTAAGCAAGTTATAACTCTGTGCTTGTTATTTATAGCAGCGAACTTGCATGCAGTTGCCAGGAGTTGTAGGCTAAGTTTGGAGAGCAGATTGGTTGACTAGGGCCTCTGGAGTCAGATTACCAGGTATGGGATCCTGGCTCCACCATTCACTATGTATCCAGGTGGACTTTGGGCAGGTTACTTCGCCCTTCTGTGTTTCAGTTTTCTTTCCTGTAAAATGAGGACAATAACAATACCTTTTTCACAGAGCTATTAGGATTAAGAGCAAAAACATGTGTAAAGTACTTGGCACAGCACCTATTACATGTGTGTTAGTTGTTATTGTAATTTAGCAGTACATCAATCATTTCATCCACAGCAAACTTATTCAAAGAAACATTTGATGAGACTTCAATATTTTGTACAAGTGAAAACTTTAATGTGGCATTCAGTTTAAGGATGTAATGTTCATAAATGCTGACTAAAGAGTATGAATGCTTATTGCAAAACATCTACAGACCAAGTAAATTTGAAAGAGTGAATTTTTGAGATGGAGTTTTGTCTTGTTTTGTTTTTGTATGTTATGTGTATAGCATGGCCATTATTTATGGAGTGTTCTCTGCTTCAAATTTGATCACGCCATCAGTGGTTGCCATTGTAGGACCTCAACTCTCTATGTTTGCTAGTGGGTTATTTTACAGGTGAGTAGTGTGATTTTCTTTCATTCATTTTACTTAGAACCCCTTCAGCATCTTTCAGGCACATGGTAAACTTCTAACAGGAACTCGCCAACTTGGATTGAATAGAATAGAGGCGATATTTTAGGGACCTGGCTGTCTTCTTGATGCTCTGGGATACCATATAGTTTCAATGTGATTGGACGTGTGTGTACTTGCTATTGTTTTACTACTAATAAAAATAGTATCCAAAAAATCTCTTTCCACAAGAGTTGAAAAGATTCTTCCCGTGAAATAATCTTATTTTATATCAAGTTGACTAACAGGAATTCAAATGAAATATCCAAACTTTTCTTGTGAGCTGTCCCATCGTGGGCTAAGTCCCATCATGGGCTAAGCAACTGACAAAGCCCAGCTGCAAACCTTCATTTAGTATCTGATTTTAGAAATTTGAACTAGTAAATTAAGAAATGACTAGGTCACATCTGTCCCTTTTTATTGTTTTGTTTTCAACACTGGAGGAGTCCTTTACAGGTTGAGTTTTAAAAGAGGAGAACCCTCAGAACTGATTCCTAGAAGGCATAATTGACATTCTATTTCAGGTGTTGTTTGACTATAATACGTTGACCTGTTATATTTTAGCATGTACATTGCCGTTTTTATCCAGCCTTTCACATGGTCCTTCTACACAGCCTCTGTTTTCATCGGAATTGCAGCTGCTGGTAAGCATTTTGATGTTAGTTTTCTTCGTTTTTCTGGGGCTTACCTAAGAGTAGCATTTGTGTGTTTAGTATGTAAAGCTAAGCAATTTCATTCCCCTGATAACCATTTGGTTTGAATTTTAGTACTTTGGACAGCACAAGGAAACTGCCTGACAATAAATTCAGATGAGCACACCATTGGGAGAAACAGTGGAATTTTCTGGGCACTCTTACAGTCTAGGTAATAATCCTTTTGGAGCTCAGTCTTTCCTGTCATTTTTTTTGTCTCATCATATTTTTAGATCTTTGTTGTGTTGAAAACTCAGCTCTTCCATGTCGTATGACTGAAGTTCCTAGCAGCTTATAGATTATACATTTTATAAAATTACTTGAAATGCATGGACTTACCTCAAATGCATTGGAGCTTATGATTAGTAAATAGATACTAATATTTAGTATTGGCTATATTTCAGGGACTATTGGGTTCATTACTTAATTTCAATAATCCTTACTACCTCATACAGAGACAACATACAGATGAGAAAACAGGTTTAAAAATTAAGTAACTGATCTGATTTAAACCATCATTATCTGGACTCCAAAGGCCACATCCTTCTGACCAAGCTACACTACCAAAAGGGTTTGTTTTTTTTTAATCCTCACTTGAGGATATTTTTTCATTGATTTTTTTTTTTTTTTTAGATAGAGTGGGAGGAAGGGAATGGAGCGCATGTGAGAGAGAGAGAGAGAGAAACACATCCGTGTGAGAGAGACACATTGATTGGTTGATTACTGCGCTACCCTGACCAGGGCTGAGGTACATGCCCTTGACCGGGAATTAAACCCGAAACTCTTTGGTCTGCAGGCCGACGCTCTAACCGCTGAGCCAAACTGGCCAGGGCCCAGGTAGCTATTAACAAATACATACTTAAATTCAACAGTGAGACTAACATTGAACATAGAACGAGTTACATATTTCCTAAAAGCAACCACAGTCATTCTATCATGGAATCTGTCCTCATGGATCTTGCCTAAAATTTTGGCATTGATAAGGCTTAACAAATGCAAATGTGTAGTCTTAAGAGGTTGGATATTAAGAAACTGCAGTGTGTGAGGTTTCTTCTCTAGGAAAGTTTGCAAAATGAAGTATTTGATTAGATGCAGATAACTAAGTCCTGGGGTTTTTTTTTTTCATAGATTTTTTGAAATTTAAGATTTTAGAAGTAGCATATGCTTGTTTCCAGGGAGTCATTTCCAGAGTTCCAATAATAAATCACATGTTTCAATGTGAGTCAAGACTTCTTTGAAGGGCGGTTCTGAATCAGGTTACTATCACGTGGAGGAAGGCCAAACTCCATCGGGGTCAGTTTCATTTTTCAAGAAAGAGTCGGGGTGAAGATGACATTTTTAAATGATCTAGGGCAGGTAGATTCTTCTAAAATTATATATGCTTTCTGCTTTCTCTCTTCGTAACAAGTAATGGAAAAATTGATTAAAAAACTAGAAATATGAAAATAATTTCCCAACATTCTTTCTTTCTTTTCTTTTTTTTAAAACCCCAGCTTGTTCTTTGGAAACCTCTACATATATTTTGCTTGGCAAGGGAAAACTCAAATATCAGGTTTGTTTTATTCGTTTTGCTTTATTTAGATATATGCAAAGCATTTAATAGTAGTTTCACAAAAATACACATTGTTGCTTTGTTCAAAATTGTTCTGGTGGACCTTGGTACCTTAAATCCTCTCAAATTTTAGCTTTTATGCCCTGGCCGGTTTGGCTCAGCAGTTAGAGCGTCGGCCCGTAGACCAAAGAGTCTCAGGTTCAATTCCAGTCAAGGGCACGAACCTCGGTTGCGGTTTGTCTCTGGCCCTGGTCAGGGTCATGCGTGGGAGGCAACTAGTCGATGTGTCCCTCTCACATTGATGTTTCTCTCTCTCTCTCTCTCTCTCTCTCTCTCTCTCTCTCTCTCTCTCTCCCCCTCTCCCTCTCCTACTCTCCCCCTCCCTTCCACTCTATCTGAAGATAAATGGAAAAAATATCCTCAGGTGAGGATTAAAAAACAAATTTTTTTTAGCTTTTAGTAACTTCTTTCCTTGGATTATATTATTACGCTGGGATCGTAGCTAATGACTTCAAGTGGCATTTCAAGGTGGGGGCAGGGGTTGTGCTATATATGGGCATGTGAGTCAGCTGTCGCTTTTTTCTTTTGTTAGTCCTCACCTGAGGATATTTTTCCATTGAGTTTTAGAGTGAAAGGGAAGGAGGGAGAGAGAGAGAGAAACGTTGATGTGAGAGAGACACATCAATTGGTCGCCTCCAGCACAACCTGGACTGGGACCGGGGATTGAACCTGCAATCCAGGTACATGTCCTTGACCAGGAATTGAACCCCTGACCGCTGAGCCAAACTGGCCAGGGCAGTTGTCACACTTCTTTAAAAAAAATTTTTTTTTCTTTATTGATTTTTTTTTTTAGAGAGAGAAAGGAAGGGAGAAGCAGAGAGAGTTAGAAACATCGATTGGCTGTCTCCTGCATGCCCCCCACTGGGGATTGAGCCCACAATCTGGGCATGTGCCCTGACCAGGAATCGAACTGGCGACCTCCTGGTTCATGGGTCGATGCTCAACCACTGAGCCACACCGGTCGGGCAAGTTGTTACACTTCTGAACTCTTGAATTGTTTTGTCTTCTGTACTCTTCTTTGATTAAAAGAATATGATTAAGTTCTTGTGCTGTTTTTTTTGTTTGCTTATTAATATTTCTCTAACTGAAAAACAAAAGTGGAGATATCCTATTTTACTGATGCAATAAAGTAATTTAATGAAATATTTTCATGGTTATAAACAAGCTCCGAACATTGTGCTAACTCTGCATTTGTTTATATGCTCAGTGCTATCTCCTCTCTTCTTCTTTCTCCCCAGAGAGTGACCGGAGAACAGTGTTTATTGCCCTGACAGTGATTAGCCTGGTGGGGACAGTTCTTTTCTTTCTCATTCGGAAACCAGATTCTGAAAACATCCTGGGAGAAGATGAGTCCTCCGATGACCAGGACCTGGAAGTCAATGAGTAAGAAGTTGGAAACGTTCCTTTTTATTTGACAATATATTTGAGTAGATCTAGTCGAGAGGTGACCGGCGTTTTCATAGCCTAACTGATATCTGATACTGGACAGACATAGGGGAACGTTTTAAAGCAAATGAAGGGAAGAAGATAAAAGGAAGGAAGAAAGAAAAGGAATAGAAGGTAGCTTTGCCCCACCCCATTCCTACAGGACTAGGCGGCTTATGTTGGAATTCTTGTACTTGAAATGGCTTCCTTTCATGTCACACTGAACTCAACTGGGTGATGTGCAGCTGAGTGCTAGCTGAATCGACTGTATTTTAATGGGCTGCAGAGTATAAATCATTTCCTGCTTATCTGAGGCGTGAAGTGTGAATATTAGATGCCTACATCCGATCCTATCCAGCTACCAGCTGAGGGTATATTAATTAAATTGAGTCGAAATAGTATTTGCTTTCAGGGAAGGCATGAGTTATTTATTTATTTACTTATTTATTTTTAATCCTTACCCAAGGACATGTGTTTCATTGATTCTAGAGAGATGAAGGGAGAGGGAGAGAGAGAGAGAGAGAGAGAAACAGTGATCGGTTGTTTCCTGTACATGCCCTGACCGGGGATTGAATCGGAAACCTGGGTATGTGCCCTGACTGGGATTTGAACCTGAGACCTTTCTGTGCATGGATGACACTCTAACCAACTGAGCCACACCAGCCAGGGAGGGAAGGCGTGAAGGTTTTTATGGTGAGGAAGAAATGTTTTCCTGTTGGTTAGAACATACTGCCTTTTTTGTATCTGTCATTTATTTATTAAAATCAACTAGATCTGCTCTGGCTGGTATGGCTCAGTGGGTTGGGCATTGTCCTGTGCACCAGGAGGTTGCTGGTTCAATTCCCAGTCAAGGGCACATGCCTGGGTTTTGGGCGCTGCGGGGATCGTGTAGGGGGCAGCTGATGGTGCTCTTGCATCCATGGTTCTCTCTCTCTCCTCCCTTTCTATTTCTCTAAAAATCAATAAACTGTTCTTTAAAAAATAAATAAATAGATCTTCATTAGGTTTTTGTTTTTGTTTTTTTGTAAACAATATCGTTTGAAGGTATAGGAGAAGTAGGTATTACCCTATTGGCTGGTAGGATGAGAAATGTAATCTTTTAAAAACTTTCTTACATAATGATAATGAACAACTACACATACATTACATTAGCTCATGTAATTCTCACAGGTGAGCGGTAGTGTCCCTAGTTTATAGATAAGGAAATGAGACAGAAATGAAGTAATTTGTCTAAAACCATGTAATTAATAAGTGACAAGGCAGGACTCCAGACTCTGAAGCACACATATTTTTGTTGTTGTTAATCCTCACCTGAGGATATTTTATCCGTTGATTTTTTTTTTTTTTTAGAGAGAGTGAAAGGGACGGAGGGAGGGAGGAGAGAGAGAAACATTGATGTGAGAGAGACACATTGATTGGTTGCCTCCTGCACGCACCCCAGCCAAGGTGGGGATTGAACTTGCAACCCAGGTACGTGCCCTTGCCTGGGAATCGAACCCGAAACCCTTCAGTGTGCAGGGTGATGCTCTAACATCTGTGCCACACCGGCCAGGGCCGAAGCCCACATTTTTAATCAATAGATTATACTGCACCCAACCATGAACCACAGATGGTGGTGTTGCTTTTGAAGAGTTTTAACACTGAAGAACTTACTTTTTACATAGTAGGATAATTTGAATTATCACAAATAGTTTTTATGGGGTGAAAATAGCAGGATAGAAGAGATTTCTGTCCTGCTTGAGCTGTCATATCTAAAAAACACATACATGAATATGTTCAGTAAAATGGGTATGAAAGAATTGTGTCCCATCGTTAATAGAGAGCCACGTTGGTGGCCTCTGACCGCATGCTCTGCAGCAAGGACATGGGCCATGAGTGACTCCGGGAGCAAGGAGCACCAGGGGGCACGGGAAATGTTCGCCAGACCACGCAGAGGACAGAACTTTTACAGATGTCAGTGACAATGTGATAGTATTTTGATTCTCTTTTCAATTTTCAGGGGATAAAAACTTTTATTTATTTTCTTTTTCCCTTACCAGGTCTGCCCAGAACAACATGACGAAGGCGGTAGATGCATTCAGTAAGTATTTTCTGTATCTGAATTGCAAGAACTAATTGTTCAGGAACAACGTCAGCCTTTGCCTCTCCCTTTCCCCTGGTAACTGGATTGACAGTACCCCGGTATTTTCTTTTTTTTTCTTTTTATTATTATTTTTTTTTATCCTCACCCGAGGACATTTTTCTTGCCTTTATCTTCAGATAGAGCGGGAGGGAGAGGGGGGAAGAGAGAGAGAGAAACATCGATGTGAGAGAAACACATCAACTGGTTGCCACCCACATGACCCCAACCGTGGGCCTGGGACAAACTGCAACCGAGGTATGTGCCCTTAGCGGGAACCGAACCCAGGACTCTGGTCCGCGGGCCGATGCTCTAACTGCTGAGCCAAACTGGCTAGGAGTACCCCGGTATTTTCATTCTTCCAGGTTTGCCGCTCTGAAATCACAAGTCTTCTCAATAAACAGCTCTGTGATGTGGGGCTGTGAGGGATGGGTGGTGATCCCACAACCCCACCCAGTGGGTGTGTGAGGGAGGCGTGGGGGCTGCAGAGAGCTCAGGCGATGGGATTTTACATGAGAAAGTGAGAGCACACAGACCCCTTGTCTCAGAATGGAGCTGAGCTCCGGTGACCCAGTCCTTTGTAAGAACAGTCACACTCACCTGTTGAGGGTTCTTCCTGGCTAAACCTCTCTATGTGTTTTATTTTATTCTCATGACAGTTCTGAGCATCATATAGCATGTATGATATAGTCTGTAGATATAGTCTATCCTTATCTCCGTTTTGTAGAAGAGAAAACTGAGACGTAGAGAAGTTATGTACCCAAGGTCAAACAGTGAGCACATGACTCAGCTGGGATTGGAGCCCAAACTGTCTGACAGACAGGGCCAGAGACTCCCATCATGGCCGCCTTGTGGTTCCTTCAGAAACAGGCAGCCAAGGCTTCCAATTCCAAGGAGGCCTGATATGGATCAATGCTTTGCTTCTGCTTACAACTCCCAGCTTTTTTGTCTCCTTAGGAGAGAGAATCTGAGGTTCTTACTGTCGGGTGGAGATTAGCCTTTTGGGGCCACCTTCTCTCAGTAAACCCCTAGTAGGCCACTGGGCCGAATGCTCTTGTGTGATTATGGCTGGCCCATAGGTTGTCTTAGGCTAGAGTGTGAAGTCTTGATCTCATCAGCTGTGGCCAGAGGATGCAGAGCATGCCAACTTTTAGCTGGGAATTCCTGTAGCCTTTTTTTTTAGGAAGGGCCCGTGGGTGTGGTAGTCTGAGCCTCGCATGCATAGTATATCATTAAGACTGTTTTATCAGGCTTTTGTATGCGTTTCTTATGTTTCAGGAATACATTCATAATTATAAATTGGACTACGTGTTATAATTAAAAAGGATATTGCTTGACCGTCCCACAGCAAGATGGGAGGTCACCACAGCCAAAGGTCTGGCCTTGAGCTTTGCAGGTCTAAAAACTTGTTTGTCAGAGTCCCCAGAAGGGAAGGACTCAAGCTAAAGCTTACAAAAATGACAGTTTAACCATTTGTGATGGCATTTAATACTTTCGAGCGAGCCCTTTCGGGATGTTTTCTTCCTGTTATTGGGGCCTAGAAAGCCATTTTGGTTTGTTTGGTGAGCGTGGAGTCAGGAAAAGGGAGGTTGAGGACCTTCACGCGAGTAGGGACGGTTCGTCCAGCCTTGGGGAGGCTCCATTACTGAACCCTGCTCTGTGGCTGTCTGTTGTTATTAACCAGCTTCAAGAGGTCCTTCCTAGACAGTTAAACAAGCTTTGCCTCAACTTCTCCATCTGTGAAATGAGGCACTAGCACAATGAGGGCTGCATACTTGTCAGCATGGAGCTAGTCGGTTACTTGATAGGGTTCCGGAGTCGTAGGGTATTGGACTGTCAGGTTTGAATGGGGAGAAAGAAGGCAGCAGCCAAAAAGGTAAGGCAAACAAACAAAGAAAAACAAAATTAAGAGATTTAAACACCACCACCAAAGGCATGTAAGGTGCTATAGGGAAGCAGGTCTAGGTGATGGTTCCAGGGCAGCTGGAGAGCAGCAGGAGGCTCTGGGGTGTCAGGAAGCCAAAGGCAAAGAGAAAGGAAGAAGAATGTCCAGGTTTCAAGTAATTCGTCTGGGCCAGTGTTTCATTTATTATTTAATCACGACATTCCTTCCGTCGATGCTGTGATGGATGTTGTACGGAGAAGGTTCTTGCTTACCTAGAAAGCAAATTCCTCAACTGAATGTATATGTTTATTGTGATTCTAGAAAGTTTCAGTGAATTTTTCAGAAATTTATTTTTTGGTCTTGATGAAATGATCCTAAAATTCATCTGGAAGAATAAATGTCAGACTAGGCAAGAGAATTTTTAAAAAGGAGGACTTTCTCTAAGAAATACTAAAACTTACTGTGAATTTATTTGAAAACGTTGGAGTAGTAACAGCATTTCCATATGGGAATGTAGAATACAGAGGAAGAGACCATGTAGAAAAATATAGAGATTCATACTTCCTATTTTATACTGAAATTCCAGGTAGAGTAAATGTAAAAATGAAACCATAAGAATAATCAAAGACATTAATTGGGCAGAGAAGAGCCTTTCCAGCAGGCTGAACAATATGGAAAAGAATGCTCTTTGGTTCCCTGACATGTCACATTTCACTCTCTTAAAACAACCTACGGATGTTAAAATGGCAGGAAAAGTGTCTGCAGTATGTGACAGCACTCTCATGAACCAGTAAGAAAAGCATAAACACTCCAGTAGAAAATAGGCATTTTAGAAACATAGGAAAAGTATAGGAAATGCAAATTTAAAAGTTTTCTATCAAATTTCAGTTAAAAAAAATTTTTTTTAATTGATTTTAGAGAGAGAAGAAGAGAGAGGGAGAGAGAGATGGAAACATCGATGAGAGAGAACATCAACTGGCTGCCTCCTGCATGCCCCCCACTGGGGATCGGGCCCACAACCTGGGCATGTGCCCTGACGGGAATCGAACCGGCAACCTCTTGGTGCATGGGTCGACACTCAACTTGAGCCACACCGGCCGGGCTCTGTCAAATTTCAAAAGATAAAAAAGAATTATCAGTATTTTGTGGAGGTGGGTACTTACATGCATGAGCCCACACTGCTGATGAGAATATGTATTTGTTAGTTTGTTTTTTTTTTTTTTTACTCCTCACCTGAGGATATTTTTCTGTTTATCATTAGATAGAGTGGGAGGGAAGGAGAGAGAAAGAGAGAGAGAGAGAAACATCGACGTGATAGAACCACATCGACTGGTTGCCTCCCGCACAACCCGACCAGGGCCGGGGACGAACCACAACCGAGGTATGTGCCCTTGACTGGAAACTGAACCCGTGACTAATTGGTCCACAGGCTGACACTCTAACCACTGAGCCAAACTGGCCAGGGCTATTTCTGTTACTTTCTGAAGAGTGATTTATCAGTAAGAATAAAAAACCTGCCCTGGCCAGTTTGGCTCAGTGGTTAGAGCATGGGCCCTTGAACTGAAGGGTCTCGAGTTTGATTCCCAGTCAAGGGCATGTACCTGGGTGGCATGTTTGATCCCCGTCCCCAGTTGTGCAGGAGGCAACCAATAGATGTGTCTCTCTCAAATTGATGTTTCTATCTCTCTCTCTCCCTCCCTTCCACTCAATCTAAAAATCAATGGAAAAAATATCCTTGGGTGAAGATTAACAAAACAAAAAAAGAATAAAGAATCTTAAAATGTTTATATCTTTACTCCAGCAATTCCACTAATAGGATTATCCTCGGGAAATAATTAAGAATTTTTGTCAAGATTTAACTACTAAGCTGTCTGAATTAGTGAGAAACTGGAGGTAATTTAAATATTCAACTATGAGGCGTTAGTACATAGATTATCCTAGCTATTCAAATGGTCACTATGAATGTTAGAAAATATTTGCTCTATTATGTGAAAACAAATTATTAAGTAGTATGTGTAGTGGAATCTTTTTTTATTTTTATTTTATTTTATTAAAAAAATTTTTTTTCCTTTATTGATTTTTAGAGAGAGAGGAAGGGAGAGGGAGAGAGATAGAAACATTGATGAGAGAGAACATCGATTGGCCGCCTCCAGCATACCCCCAATTGGGGATTTGGCCCACAAACTGGGCATGTGCCCTGACTGGGAATCGAACCGGCGACCTCTTGGTGCATGGGTTGATGCTCAACCACTGAGCCACACCAGCCAGGCTCTTTATTTATTTATTTATTATTATTATTATTATTATTTTGTTAATCCTCACCTGAGGATATTTTTTCCATTTATCTTCAGATAGAGTGGGGGGGGGGGAGAGAGAGAGAGAAACATCGATTGGTTGCCTCTCACATGAGCCCGAGCAGGACCAGGGACTGAACTGCAACCGAGGTACGTGCCCTTTACTGGAACCAAACCCACAACTCTTTGGTCCGGGGGCCAACGCTATAACCGCTGAGCCAAATCGGCCAGGGCACACCTTAAACATTTTCATCTGAATCACAAACGTCTGTCCCAGTGTATTTACTAACATTATTGACCAGGGGGTGTTTTGGTGAATAAATGTTTTAGATTAACTGAAATTGAGTTAAGTATTCCAAAATTGTTTTCTTTTTTTTCACAGAAAAGTCTCTTAAATTATGTGTCACCAAAGAGATGCTCCTCCTTAGCATTACAACTGCTTATACAGGTAAGTACTTATAAGGGATTAAGTATTTTGTTTTTGTTTTTTTTTTATCCTCACCCGAGGACATTTTTTCACTTTTTGTTCAGATAGAGTGGGAGGGAGAGAGAGGAAGAGAGAGAGAGAGAAACATCGATGTGAAAGTGACACATCGAGTGGCTGCCACCCGCACGACCAACCAGGGCCGGGGACAAACTGCAACCAAAGTACATGCCCCTAGCGGGAACCGAACCCGGGTCTCTCTGGACCGCAGGCCGACGCTCTAACCGCTGAGCCAAACTGGCCAGGGCGGGATTAAGTATTTTGTGTGTTTTCTGTTGCTGAATAATGACAACAAGGCCTAAAAACAACCACCATGCTATTCTGTGTCACACTTCTGTGCGTTGACTGGGCTCCACTGAGTGGTGCTTCTGAAGTTCTCCGTGGGGATCTCTTGTGGGTGCGGTTAGAGGGCAGCTGGGCCCGAATGTTCAAGATGGTTTCATTTGCTTGTATGAAGAGGTCAGATCCAGGCTGGGTCTCTATCTCTGCAGGTGTCTCTGGCCAGCTGTAGGACCTCCTCCTGCGTGATCCCCTCCTTCCAACCCAGCAGGATAGCCAGACTTCTTACTGGCATGGGCTCCAAAAAGGGCAAAAGGAGAACCGACCAGACCCTAAAGTCAGCCTGGCACCTGTCCAGCGTCACCTCCACTGCACACAGGGCCAACCCATATTCAGTGTGGGGCAGTTCTACACGCAGGCTTAAAACCGAGGGCACGGTTCATCCCAACCAGTGATTTTAGGGCAAAGTGGAGCAGTACAGAAAATGACATGAGTACATCTTTGTGATGTTGCATGGACTAAGATCATTTCTAAGGAAAAGGAGCCAGCCCTGTGGCTTGCCACCGATCACGGGATGTGATAATGGGTGGAGTGCTCTTAGGTCTTAAGAATGATGAGGAAATCTGTTTTCTCTTAATCAGGGCTGTGATGAGCCAATTATTACCTTTGCCCTTACCTGCCTCATGGGTATAAACTTCTTTTTAGGAGAAAAAGAATAAATATTGAACGTCTTTAGAATTCAGTTAAGGTTTGTAGCATTGAGGAATCAGGTCTTCTGATCTGCCCTCATTTTTACCCTAATTAAAAAAAAATTCAGGGGTTTAATTAAAATGTTATTGTGTTAGTACATATTGGTTTTCCAAATGTACATTCCTGTTCCCTTGGAAAGCTATTAAAATTTTATGTTAATTACATCCTCTGCCCATCCCCTGTCTGCATACAGAGTGACTGTTTTTAACTTAAGGATCTTTGAGTTGTATATTTTTATCTGAAATATGTGACATCTGCCATCTTGTGGCTAATTCCATTGCATCAGTTACGTAGCATAAACTTATGCCCGCTCGGGAGCCTGAATGTCTGCCTGAATGCGTGTTTGTTGTCCGTGTGTGTTAGAGATGTACACAGCTCGAACACTGCTACCTGAAGGAAAACTAGGAAAGGGAGGGAGCGTGTGAGTGTCTCATTTAAATCTGATTTTTTCTAAAGGTCTGGAATTGACTTTCTTCTCTGGTGTATATGGAACCTGTATCGGTGCCGTGAATAAATTTGGAACAGAAGAGAAGAGCCTCATTGGACTTTCTGGTATTTTCATCGGCATTGGAGAAATTTTAGGTTAGAAAAAAAAGTTTTGCATTAAATCAATTTGCTAAGTTATAATAGAAATTTTAAGTGTACTTTACCTTTCTATTTTTTAATTTCCCCACTTATTTTTACCCAAATGGGTATGTCTTTGTTTTTTTGTTGTTGTCACTGTTCTAAGATAACTAAATTACTAGACATTTACCAAATAATCCACAGATAGAACCATAAATAGGATAACACACGGTCTCTCAGACTACTCAGGGAAGTGTCTTGGAGTCCCTGACTTCCTTGTTCTCTGACTGTCTGACACCAGCTGGGTGCCCGACAAGCCAGTTCAGGTCTGATAACTGCCTACCGGGCTCAGCGGCACACTGCCCAGATTCAGGGGCGTCTGCCCTCACTTCAGACGCCAGTAGTAAGTTCCGGGTCCCCAGACTACCCACACTTCTGTCTCACTGGGCTATGAATTTGGGAGTTCCCACAGCCCCCCAGGAAAATGTTATACTCGGTATTAGTTTGTGGTAAAGGGTACAAGTGACCAGCCAGATGAAGAGGTTCATAGGACGCAGTCCTAAAGGGTTCTGAGTGAGGGAGCCTTGTCCCCATGGAGTTGGGGTGCAGCACCCTCCCAGCATGTGGAAAGCTCTCCCCAAACTGTCGTTTAGGGGTTTTTGTGGTGGTCTCATCATGTAGGCACAGTTGATTAAACCACTGGTCATTGGTGATTAACTCAATCTCTAGTCCTTCTCCCCTCCCCCAAGATTGTGGGGCTGAAAGTTCCAACCCTCTAATCAGGGCTTGGTCCTTCTGGCAGCCAGCCCCCACCCTAAGGCTCTCTTAGGGCCACCCCAACCCTCCTAACGAATTGCCTCGTTAGCATAAACTCTGGTCCTGGTGAAAGCAATTCCTGTGGATAAGAGAAGACACTCGTAACGGGAAATTCCTAGGGTTTTAGGAACTCTGTACCAGAAAGGGGGGAGGAGGAGGAAGGAACCAGGCAGAGACCAAGTGTTTTATCATACCACACTCGTTTTCCTGATTCACCATCTGTTCAACACAGTATACTGGACATTGTGTCACACGCGAGGGACTTATCAACAAATATTTGTTGTGTATCCGCTGTGTGAAGACACAGACTCCCTGCCTACACGGAGCTTGTGTTGTTGGGGAAGAGCACAGACAAAACACATAGATTGTCAGACCCCGATCAGCTGTGGGGAAAGCAGCCTGGTGTTTCTGTTCCTCCTTTATTGTCAACACCTGGCACGCCCCAGCGTGTCGATACTGGAGCACGTGGAATGCAGTTACAGTGATTGCTCTGTCTTTGCTCAGTCTTACATCTGTGACAGTTCTGGGGTAAGTTTTTTTTTTTTACAACTTTATTGAGATATAATTCACATGCCATATGATGCACTCACTGGAAGTGTACAGGTCAGTGTTCTTTAGGGTTTTCACTTGGTTGTGCACCCATCACTCATTTTAGAACATTTTATCACCCTTCCCCAGGCAACTACCAGTCAGTCCACTTTCTTTCTGTATAGATTTGCTTATTCAGGACATTTCATCTCAGTGGACTCATACTGTGGATGGTCTCTGTGTCTGGCTTCTTTCACTGAGCGTAGTGTTTTCACGGCTCTTCCATGTTGTAGCACATGTTCATCCCCCTTTCTTAACAAACGCGAATTGTATGGATACACCTCATTTCATCCCTTCATCATGTGACGGACACTGAGTTTCGGGCCAGTGTGAATAATGCTGCTGTGAACATCTGTGAGTAATTTTTGTGTGAACGTATGTTTTCACTTTTCTTGGGTAGATGCCTGCCTAGGACTGGAATTGCTGGGTCACATGATAACTCTGTGTTTGACTGATCTTTCTCAAGATGGGTCCTGTTTTCCTACTGTGCATGCCTGGTAATGTTGGCGGACACCAGACATTGTGACCTTGACCTTCTTGGGTGCTGGATGTGTTGGTAGTCCTATAGATACTCTTGGGCTTTGTTTTTGGATGCAGTTCGTTTGCTTGGAAACGGTGTGATTCTTTCAGGTCCTGCTTGTAAAATGTGTTGGGTAGGTTTGGAGCAGTGTTCAAACTGGGGCTAATTATTCCTCCCTCCTGACGGAAGAGCCTGCTGTGCACACCAGTGTGGGAATCAGGAGATTTCGGGTCTGGCTGCTGGGACCTGGCAGTATTCCCAGCCCAGCCCAGGGCAGGGCACGAATGCCTCTAACCCTCTTGGAGGGCTTCTTTCCCGGGTCTCTGCTAGTTTACCCACATTATGTGCGGATCAGCACTCCGTAGAGACTAAGGGGACCTCGCAGATCTCCCGAATTGTCTCTGAGCAGCTGTCCGTCTGATACCGTCTTGGGAACTCTAGACCCGGGTATCCCCAGACTCTCAGCTCTGTCTCCGCAGCTCGGTGGCAGCGCCTCCACCTGCCTTCCCTCTGACAGTCAGGGGGCAGCTGAGGGGCTCACCTCTTTGTTTCCTGTCTCTCGACATCACTGCCCTTTGATGCCTGACATCCATTCCGTCTTCAAATCTATTGCTTCATATTTTTTGTACATTTTTTAAGGCAGAGGGGAAACTCAGTCCCTGTTGTTCCATCTTACCTAGAAGTCCATTCTGACTTTTAAAATTATTTCTGTTTCAGTAGTTATTTCTTATTTTATATATTTGTGCATTCTATTTTTCTTGATTAAATTAGCTATTGGTTTGTCCAGTGTATTTCTTTTTTCAAATCAAGATTTCGATTTATTAACTTGACCTTGGGTTTTTCTGTTCTCTATCTCATTGATTTTATAGGTGGAAGCCTCTTTGGCCTGCTGAGCAAGAATAATCGTTTTGGTAGAAATCCAGTGGTGCTGTTGGGCATCCTGGTGCATTTTGTAGCTTTTTATTTAATATTTCTCAACATGCCTGCGGATGCCCCTATTGCTCCCCTTGAGGGGACCGATAGCAGTGCCTACATCAAACCCAGGTATAGTGACCCATCTTCCTGGCAACTTAAGGAAGGGAGGGCGGGGCAGGGGATAGCAGATGGCTAGATCTTTAAAGTGGAGCAGTTAATCCTTTTCTCAGAAGCCTGTTATCTTTATAAGGTCACCTGTCAAGTGTTAATGGAGCTAGAATGGGTTTAGATAGAAATCCATACTTATTTTTCGTCGTTGGTTTTCACCTTCCCCCAACTAAATCTTTTTCTCGATCTGTGAAGGAGCACCGTAAGTATCTGATTTGCATTTTTTTACCTCTGCTTTTTTGAGCAGTGCAGTCTCTAGAAGTTAAGGCCTGGAGGAAGAACAGTGAGGAGCAAAGGATAGCCGGCCAGCTGGGCAGGGCAGCCAGTGCTTTGGCAGCCGATGCTGTATGTTTACAGATACAGACGGTTATGTCCCGATCCCAAGTCTCAGGGCAGCCCTGCCCCAAACAGTGTTCGCTTCCCACACACTTGATAGCCCAGAGTTTGCCAGGCTGTGACCGTGAGTGCATTAGAGCATAAATTCTTCCTTTGAAAACTCCACTCTTTATTTATTCTTGTTTCACAGTGTTTAAAACTTGGAAGGTAAAATGATTTTGTGGGTGAGTTGCTCCTACATTTTACCTGGCTCTAGCAAATATTGTTGATACTCATTCTAAATGAATTTTTATTTTATTCAGCAAAGAAGTGGCCATCTTCTGCAGTCTCCTGCTGGGTCTTGGAGACAGCTGCTTCAACACCCAGCTGCTCAGTATTTTGGGCTTCCTCTATTCCGAAGACAGCGCGCCCGCTTTTGCAGTCTTCAAGTTTGTCCAGGTAACCTCTTTGCAGCTTGTGCACCCTTTGTTTTAGTGCTTTAACTTCATTTTCTTAAAGTTTCTTAGGCGAATGTCAGGGACATCCTTTAAAGGGACTTGTGATTAGAATTAAGAAGTGTTGTAGGCGGCGGGAAGGGCACCAGGTGTTAGACCGTGGGTCAGACCGGACCTGGGTTCACCAACCTCAGTACTTGAGTTCTGGCTTGGAAAGAATTCAGAGCCAAGACCCAAACTATAAGAGAATATTTGTTTGGAAAATCACAGAGGTAGAAGAAGTAATTCGTAGAAGAAATGGGCTTAGGAAACAAGTTATAGAGGCAAAGGAAGGGCCCTTGGAGCTTAGGAGTGGGGAAGGTAAAGGTGATGCCCCTGGCGGGGAGGAGGGAGGGAAAAGGATGGGGGAGGGACAGCTCCCTGGGTCCCCTTGTCCTAAGGGTATTAGGGTGGAGATTTTAGGGGAGGTCTCGGGAAGATCTCAGTAGAATATTCAGCAGCTTTCCAGGTGTGTCCTTTCAGGGTGGGTCTACACTGACTGACTGGTCTGCGCCAGGGCAGGGGGTTATTATCCTATGCAGCTGGTCCTGGGTCAACCATGGGGTTGCTGGTCTGGTTTTGCTGTTTTTCTGGAGCTGAAGTACAACTGAGGCCTAGATGTTATCTCTAGGGAGGAAAGGTCAGGGGGTCCAGACTGCATGACCAGCCATGTGCTAGGGGAGGAAAGGTCACCCTGGGGGCGAGGGCCCACCCTACAAGTGTCCTTTGCTAGGCACCTGGGGCTTTCCACCCTGGTGACCTTCTGTACCTGGCCCATCGTCCTCTGCTCATGTCTGTCTAACTGCCCAGCACAGAAGCAATGCGTAGTGTGATTGCCCCGCACCTGTGTAAGAGATTTGCTGTTCTGGTCTCTACGACTCAGATACTAGACACTCCCTTTAGACACCTGGATCCATTCATGGTGTAGACAGTCCTCACTGTGTCTGCACACTATGTCATTACTCCAGTTTTCACAAATTACTATGGTAAGTAACAGATTTGTAGCTCCTTGATGGTTACCAGCTCTGGACGGGCGTTTCTGATGCATGTCCGTGAGCTGGTGACTCGTGGAGTCCTGTGGAGGCGCAGGGAGAGTCTAGGGCACTGCCAGTCACAGAGCCTGGGGGTGGGGCGTGCACGGGGCTCGCTGTGGAGCTGGGGCCTCCTGTGCACGTTGTGACTCGTTTTCTTTATTCTTAGTCCATCTGTGCAGCCGTGGCGTTTTTCTACAGTAACTACCTTCTCCTCCATTGGCAACTCCTGCTCATGGTGATCTTTGGGTTTTTCGGAACTGTGTCATTCTTCACCGTGGAGTGGGAAGCTGCCGCCGTTGTCGCTCGGGGCTCTGACTACCGCAGTATTTGATCCAGGAACCGGCGAGAGGAGGGAGGCCCCTCTGCAGACAGCACAGCTGGGGGACAGCGTGACCGAGGACGCCCCGGCTCATTCTCACAGTGTGCTGGTGATTAGTGTGGCAAGATCAAAGAAGTAGGACTGCCAGTCTGCCAGGGTTAGTATTCAAGTTTGCAGACATTCACTCTTTCAGGTGGAGTAAGGGAAACGTGTTCTGTCCGTTGTGATTGTTCAAGGATGTTGTTCTTCGATTCATCTATTGCAAGTTCTGTACAATCATGTTACCGAATGTAAATGTTTTCCTCTCCCTCTTTCTCCTTGAAAGACCTTGCCTCGACTCAAAATACTAGGCCATATGTCACGGAGAGATTCTCGCTGGGTATCGAGTGTGTGTTACTACGTAATAATGGGGAGCATATGCTAACCCACGTGTGTGTCTGGGAATGACATTTAAATAAATCGCAAGATGCTATTTGCACTTTCTTCCTCTTTAAATGTGGTTTGATAAGTTTTCTTACCTCGCAGTTCAGAGCAAGGAGTGGCTAGCTAAGTGTTACAGAGTGAGGTAAAAATTGTCTTCAGTCCTAAAAGCAGGAATCTGACATTTGTAAATGAAGAAAAACACTAAAACCACACAGTTACCGGAGGAGGATGTTTGCTGCTAATTCTCCTAGAGGATACAATGCCAACCAATGAGCTCTGAGCCGCGGTGGTCGCTGCTGCCTGGAGCAGGCGCCGTTCCACACACATCTGGGAAATCTAGGGGTGCAGCGGGACTGTTCGGGTAGGTGTTTAAATAGAAATGTTAACTTTCCTCCATAAGAGCTTGCTTAAAATAAAAAATAAAAATTTAGCTCAGCTGGTGTGGCTTAGTGGTTGAGCGTCGACCCATGTACCAAGAGGTCGCCGGTTTGATTCCCGGTCAGGGCACATGCCCAGGTTGTGGGCCAGATCTCCAGTGGGGAGCATGCAGGAAGCGGCAAATCGATGTTCTCTCTCATTGATGTTTCTCTCTCTCTCCCTCTCCCTTCCTCTCTCTCTAAAATCAATAAAGGAAAAAAAAATTGAAAAAAAATTTACATGTAATTCAGAAGCCATAAAATTCACCATTTTCTAATGTGTACAGTTTAATGGGTTTTTTTCTAGTATATTCACAAGATTGTATAACTATCACCATGACCTAATTCCAGAGCAAAAGAACCCCCATGCCTGTTGGCGGTCATGCCCCAGTCCTCTGCCTGGCACTGGCGAGCACTCTGTCTCTGTGGATCTGCCTCTTCTGGACATTTTATATGAATGGAAGAGCTCGCTTTTAAATGTGCGTTTTAACTTACAAATGAAGAACTGTATGGCGAAGCCCATTAAGCCAAGGGGGCAAACAATACCCTGTTTTTCGATGTTGTTGTTGTTTTTTTTAACCTGCTAGAGATTTAGAAATGTTATAGTTGGCTTACAAATCTGAGGAAATACAATAAAGCATGATTTTCAGACTCGCTGGCAGATGCAGAGTCGGGAAGCCCTGGAGGGAGCCAGACCCTAGAGAAGCTTCATTTGTGGGGAGCACTAAACTCTTGCTCCCCCTGCTAGCGTTCAGGTTTCTTTCTTGAAGTTCAGATAAACTCAGCTGGCTTCGCTGATCCTTTAGAAATAACTTGTGAATGCTATTTCAGAAATAATTAAATGATTTTAGTACCTATTTAAGCACACCATTGTTTACCCAGGTGTATTAGTTTTTATCACCCCATATCAGCCTAAAACTTAGCCACTTGACACAACACACATTTGTCGTCTCAGACTTCCTGTGGGTGAGGAATCTGGGCGTGGCCCAGCTGCGTCTGTCACAAGGCTGTGTGGTCAAGATGTTGGCTGGGGTTCAGCGGGGTGGCCCAACACTCATCAGCTCCCTTGTGCGCCTGTTGGCGGGAGGTGGTATTGGACTGCACATGCTATTGGACTGAGTCTTAGTTTCTCAGGGCTGTTGGCTGAAGGCCGCCCTCTGTCCCTTGCTCCATGGAGCTGTTTGTCTTCAGGGCAGCTCACAAAACATGGCACCTATCTTCATCAAAGAAAGCAAGCCAGAAAAGAGAGAAGGCAGTCTCGAAAGTGGTTCTCACGCTCGAGGGAGGGGACTGCGCAAGGGAGTGAGGACCAGGAGTCAGGGCTCCTTGGGACCATCCTACAGGCGGCTATGGCTCCGGCTTACCTGTTTCACGTGCACGCGCAGAACTGGGTCCTCCACTCCTGGTCACTCGTTCTCCCAGGCTCTTGCTCTGTTTGCTCCTAATGGATCTGCAGAGCTAGGCTGGCAGGAAGGCTTAGTAGCCTCTGCTAATGACACTAAATACTTTAATCCAAGGAAGCCATAGTGTCTGTCACCTGTAGTCCTCCTGATAACTTGTCAAAAGGGAAATGGAATGGGGTGAGGCGAGTAGACAGGGAGCAAGACTCCGGCTGCCTCCCGCTGCTATGTGCCAAGCTATTCACTTTCTTTTTTTAAATTTTTTTATCCTCACCCGAGGACATTTTTTGGTATTTATCTTTAGATAGAGCAGGAGGGAGAGAGGAAGGGAGAGAGAGAGAGAAACATCGACGTGAGAGAAACACATCGAGTGGCTACCACCCACACAACCCCAACCGGGGCCAGGGGCAAACTGCAACCGAGGTACGTGCCCTTAGCGGGAACCGAACCCGGGACGCTCTGGCCCACAGGCCGACACGCTAACCGCTGAGCCAATCCAGCCAGGGCCAAGCTATTCACTTTCCACTTCAAGCTCACGTTTTCAGTTTCAGGGGATTTTGTTTTCCCTCCGTTTTTAGGTGTATAAATGGTGGTGTTCTTGGTGTGCTCCTGAGATGACTGGTCATCTGTGAAATTGTTATTACTGAGTTAAAAGTGAAACGTGACAATGAAATAAAGAGTTTGATTTTTATGCTTATGTCTTATATACTCTGTCAGATCATTTCTCTAGGTGAGCAAAGGTCTTAGCTTGGTCTCACGGGTGGGGTGTGTGTAACAATGGGTAGGCTGTTCTTGTTGAAAAAAAATTTTTTTTAATCCTCAGCCAAGGGTGTTTTTCTATTTATCTTCAGATAGAGTGGGAGGGAGAGAGAAACATCGATTGGTCACCTCCTGCCAGACCCCAGCCAGGGCCGGGGACCAAACTGCAACTGAGGTACGTGCCCTTGACCGGAACTGAACCCGAGACTCTGGTTCTCGGGCCAACGCTCTAACTGCTGAGCCAAACCGGCCAGGGCTCATTGAAATTTAATATGGTGTATATTGAGATTTGCCTTACACCTTGAGCAACCTTTATTGAGTCATGTTTTCTATGTGAATACAAAGACCCCCCCCTCCCCCAAGTTTCCCCATACCCAGAGTCTTGAAAACCACTAAACCTGGGCTTTGGCTGTTTATACCAAGGATTTCTTCCCTCTGGGACTTAAGGTTGGTTGGTTGTTGATTTGCATACGATAAATCCCTTGAGAGTTTTTAAGTTCTCAAAACAAAAATTAGTGCCAGTGAACATTTTACACATTTCAGATCCTTATACCCTTTTGGATGGCTACTATTAAAAAACAAAGTAAGTTTGGTGAGGATGTGGAAATTGGAACCTTTGTCCACTGTTGGTGGGAATGTAAGATAGCTGCAGCCTCTATGGAAAACAGTGTGGCAGTTTCTCAAAAAACTAAAACCGGAATCACTGTATGATCCAGCAATTCCATTTCTGGGTGTGTACCCCAAAAGAATGGGAAGCAGGGACTTGAGAGCTATCTGCACAACTGTTTGTAGCAGCGCTATGCACAACGGCCAAAAGGTGGAAACCACCCAAGTGTCCGTCAGCAGATGAATGAATAAATTAAATGCAGTGTCTCCATTCAGTGGAATCTTCTTTCTTTTTTTTTTTTTTTTTTACTATATATAGTGATTTTTAGAGGATTGAATGTGCAACTTGGGCATGTGCCCTGACCGGGAATCGAACCGGCGACCTCTTGGTGCAGGGGTCGATGCTCAACCACTGAGCCACAGCGGCCAGACTACGTTTTATTTTAGGCCAGGAGAAAACATGACTGACCCCTGGCTTGAATGGGCAGTTGTGCCTGACAGGATTTATCCTGGTTCATAGTGACTGTCATTCGCCTTGGGCCTATGAATGGCTAGTGGCTGGTGCCCAGCTGGGCAATGCCTCTTAGATGATCTGACTGCCCTTAACTGTTCTAGAAAGGACCTCCCAGGAGCCTTTCCATGATTCAGGGTTTGCTTACTTTGGCAGGGCCCCACTTCCCTGGTAGGAATACATCTAAGTCGGAACAACCTTTCCCTAACTCTTGGAGACCGAGTGGCCCTGGATTATCTTTAGCGGAACAAGGCGGCGTCTGGGCTTTGGCTAATGCTGCCGGCTGTACCCGGAGCAATGCTTCTGGGGAGATCAAAGCTCAGTTACATAAAAGATCACTGAGCCCTGGCCGGTTTGGCTCAGCGGTTAGAGTGTCGGCCTGCGGACCAGAGAGTCCTGGGTTTGGTTCCCGCTAAGGGCATGTACCTCGGTTGCGGTTTGTCCCCGGCCCCGGTTGGGGTCGTGTGGGTGGTGACCAGTTGGTGTGTCTCTCTCACATTGATGTTTTTCTCTCTTCCCCCCTCTCTCCCTCCTGCTCTATCTGAAGATAAATGCAAAAAAGTGTCCTCGGGTGAGGATAAAAAAAGAAAAGAAAAGATCACTGAGTAAGCCATCTGGCTCAAAGGGTGACTCCTTCCCCGGGGTCTTTCTCTGAGTGTGTTGGGTCTTGGGGACTGTGGCTCCAAAGTGCACTCTAAACAGTGGGAATTACCGTGCTATGGTGATCAGCGTGGACGGAAAAGGGGCCACATACCAAACCGACAAGCTCAGGGGAGGCCTGCATGGTGGGAGGCCTGCGTGGTGGGAGGCCTGCGTGGTGGGAGGCCTGCGTGGTGGGAGGCCTGCGTGGTGGGAGGCCTGCATGGTGGGAGGCCTGCATGGTGGGCCTGCAAACTCAGTCACTGTTTCCGAGCCCTGGAAGGCGCCGCCGTGGCACCGGAGCCAGAGCCGAGACCAGGTCGTCGTCTTGCTCCCACACCCCGTCCCCGGGTGCTGGAGGTGTTCCCTGGTACCGGTCACGGAGCCGCCAGGGTGAAAGGAAGTGTCTCCGGTTCCTCTTCCCCGCTTTGCTTTCTCTCAGCCCCTCCATCCACCACCAGTGGTTCATGTACCCCCATCACGTCTCCTCTTTGCTTCCAGTGTTTAAAGTAAGCTGCAAAACTGCTTTTCTCCAGAGCTTTTTCTCAGTTCGTTGAAATTCTGCTTCCTGGCAATTGTCGTCAGTTTGGCTCCAACGCGCTCACAAAAATTCTCCAAGGTTGGACATTTCTTGCGTCTACAACGTGATAATCTGCCTGGCGGTGTATTTTCTCAGCAGCTTTAAATTCGCGTTCGCGGCTGCTAACTGCCAAGCACGTGATCTTCCGGAGGCTGGAAGGTCGAAAGGGAAGGGAGAGAGTGAATGGCTTTCAGGGTTATGAACCTGGACCCGTGACCCACGAAGGTCACTGCCGAGGGAGCTGAGAATGAGGCTAATCCCTTAATTTTAATATGTTTTTATTGATTTTTTTTTTTACATAGAGAGGAAGGGAGAGGGGGAGATAGAAACATCGATGAGAGAGAAACATTGACCGGCTGCCTCCTGCACACCCCCTATTGGGGATCGAGCCCGAAACCCGGGCGTGTGCCCTGACCAGGAATCGAACAGGGACCTCTCAGTCCATGGGATGCCGCTCAATCCACTGAGCCACTGGCCGGGCTAATCCCTTAATTTTAGATCACATCTCTCAGTTAAACAGAGTAGACTCAAAAGGGGAAATTGTTAAAGAGAAAACCCACAGGCTCCGAATATCATCACTCATGGTAATAGCCCATGACCCCAAACCTAGGTTTAATACCTGATCTAACTGCTTTTCAACCTCTCCCGGAAACAGTCAACCAGCCTGGAACTTTCTGGTCACCACCAATGAGCTAATCTGTCACACGGGCCCTCTCTATACCCCCAAATGCAAGAGGCAATCTGCAGGATAAAAACTTTGTCATTTCCCCCCCAAAAAGATGTCCTGCTCTGACTTCTTTCTTTCCTTTTGCTAATCCCTCCCTGCCCCACCCTCTGCCTATGAGAACTTCCATTTGTAGGCCCCTCGGAGCTCCGTCAGCTGTCGGGTGGAGTGCTGCCCAGTTCATGACTTGCTTAATAGAGCCAGTCAGAGCTCCAAATTTACACCGGTGAATTTTGCTTTTTAACACCCCCGAATTCTGGGTGAAACGAGAAAGATAATTTAAAGGAAAAGCTGATGAGACGTCAGATCCAAAACGAGGCTCATTTGAGCGTTTCTTTTTTTACTTCCCTTCATAGGTCCTCTTTTCCCCTTTTCTTCCTTAAAGTGTCAGATAGCCCCGATTCTCCAATCTTCTCTGTTTATATTCTAAGCCAGTTTGACTTTAAAAAAAAATTGGTTTACTTCTCTCCATTTTACATGTGAAAAGGATCTTTTGGGATCGTCGTCACAGGAACTGAAAGCGAAGTCTTTTTTTTTTAAGAGAGAGGAAGGGAGAGAGAGAGAGAGATAGAAACATCGATGAGAGAGAACATCGATTGTCCGCCTCCTGCATGCCCCCCACTGGGGATCAGGCCCACAACCTGGGCATGTGCCCTGACCAGGAATCAAACCGGCGACCTCTTGGTGCAGGATGCTCAACCACCGAGCCACACTGGCAGGGCAAGTAGTATTCCTTTTGATGGCTGAGTAGTATTCCATTATATGGATATACCACATTTTGTTTATCCATTCACCTGCTGATTACATGTTGACTACTCCCAGCTTTTGACTATTATACATAATGCTGCTATGGACATTCGAGAATGTCTTCGTGTGGGTAAATTCCTAGCAATAGAACTTCTGGGTTGTATGGTAAGTTTATGTTTAACATTTTGAGATATTGCCAAACTGTTTTCCAAAGTGGAGGTACCTTTTCATAATCCCACCAGGGATATGTGAGGGTTCCAGTTTCTTCTTCAACACTTGTTCCTGTCGGTGTTTTTTTTTAATCCTCACCCAAGGATATCTTTCTATTTATCTTCAAATAGAGTGGGAAGGCGAGAGAAGGAGAGAGAGACAAACATTGATGCCGGTGTGGCTCAGTGGTTGAGCGTGGACCCGTGCACCAAGAGGTCGCTGGTTCGATTCCCGGTCAGGGCACATGCCCAGGTTGTGGGCCTGATCCCCAGTGGGGGGCAAGCAGGAGGCAGCCAATCAATGATGTTATCTCTCATCGATGTTTCTATCTCTCTCTCTCAAATCAATAAAGAAAAAAAAGAAGAAGTACTTTTCTGTCCTTTTTGTTAGAATGTTTACAGGAAAGGGAATTCAGGGCACCAAGATGGATTCCCCGCAGTGGGAGTGAATCAACACTGTATCTGTTGATGGAATTCCTGCTGGGCCATTAAGTACTTATCTGTGAATGCAGATGTGACTTGTTTTCACCATCTCACGGCTCTCCAGCGTGGTACAGAGCTGCAGGCTGCTTTTCCTCTTGGGCAGGTTAAACCCAGACTTGTAAACACGCAGCAATTCCTGAGCCAAACCAAGAACAACCTGGGGAAATCGGGCGTCAACTCTGACTCGTTGTGTGTGGATATTGGTCATGAAGGGGGAGGAGGGCTCACACCCACAGGAGAAGGTGCTGGCCAGGTGAGATCCGAGGGCCCTCCCCTCACACGGGCACAGTGCTTCAACCCCAGCTGCACGGGGCAACTCTTAGTATTCCCGTTACCACGTGAAGACAGATACTCACGTGGAGAACAAGTGGGTAAAACTGCAGTCAGGCCTCAGGCTAGCTCGGGTTGGGCAGAGTCCTCTTCCTGGATTCCGTGTGGGTCAGGCTTTTTCTGTTGCCTGTGCTTTTTAAAAAATCCTCACCTGAGGATATCTTTCCATCGATCTTCAGACAGAGTGGGAGGGAGGGAGAGAGAAACATCACCGCGAGAGAGACACATCGACTGGTTGCCTCCCGCACGACCAGACCAAGGCCGGGGACCGAACCACAACCGAGGTACGTGCCCTTGACCGGAATCAAATCCGCGACGCTTTGGTCCTCGGGCCGACGCTCTAACCGCCTGTGCTTTTGAGTGAAAATTATTCCCCTCCTGCCGCCTGGCCTGTAGAACAAAACTTCAGATTCGTCTAACCTGACTCTGCAGAGCCCTTGCAAGTACAGTTTAGCCTCCCAAGAGCTCAGCCCAGAAGTCAGGAGAGAGGGGTCAGCACCCCCGTATATGGCTCAGAACTGCGTGCAGAGAAACGGGGACTTGGCTGGGAGGGCAGGGAGGCGGCTCAGCCAGCTCAGGACGGCCTTCTCTGCACCCAGGGGGCCTGGCTGCCCCTTGCCACAGTTGGCCCAAGTGTTCACTAAATTGTTGGATTAACTAGAATTTTAGAAGTCGAATTCAGAGCACACAGCATCTTTTTTCTTGAATCTAGTCCAAGAGAATTTTGTTCCTGAGCACACGGGAGGAGGCAATGCCGTGTCAGGATGTGGCTCGTCTGTCCCCGTGGTGAGGCTTCACTGAAGGCCAGTAGACTGTGGGATATGAATTAGCGACGAGGAGTGGGTTAGGGCCATTCGGAAGCAGCCAGGAGGGGGTCTGTTGTTAGAAGCACTGGCCGAGTGCTTCTGGGCCTAAAGCCCAGGGCTGAGACCAGCGCAGGTCAAGTCTGCCCGCAGGTCCGGGCATCTGCTGACTCAGCCTCGTTCGTCCCTCTCTCCAAAATTATGCTCTTCTGTGCAGATCTATATATTTTTAACCACCTGCCTTTCTGTGTTATTGGAAGCTGCAAGGTGTCCACAGTAAAGCCAATTTAAACCCAGTGGAGCCTGCAAACATGAACACTTGTGCTTGGGAATGGGGAAAATAACAGAGCCTGACGCAGGAAGGTCTCATCACGCTCTTCACCTGTGTCTCGGGAGGCGAAGACAGGAAAATGGCCTCGGGGGCTGCAGAGTGAATTTCATTTCATGCAAAGAAAAACGGGGAGGGTTTCAGCAGAAGAGTCCTCAGCTTTCCAGGCGTGCGCCTTCAGGGTCGTGGTTGACACTGAGTGGTCAGATCGGGGCAGGGGGTGTTTGTCACTGCAGCTGGTCCTGGCTCACCCACCTGGTTTTGCTGCTTTTCTGGGGCTGGAGCTAAAATACAACTGAGGTCTAGATGTTCTCTCCAGGGAGGTGACCTTCTGTATCTGGCTGTAAATTGCTTGGTCCATTTGTTCAGCTGTCTGTCTCAGTTTCCTCGTTCTATTTGCCAAGGAATTTTCCTGGCTTCTTACTCTCCTGCCTCAGTTTCGCTGACGTTTCACGTGTCATGCAGACCACAGGAAATACTTGGCGTGTCAGGTAGATATTGGGTATAATTCCCATGTAGCTTCATCTGGTGCCTGTAACTTTGGTCGGTTCTCTATTAAATGTGCATTTTTGATATAAGAAGGAGCAGGAGAGAGAGGGCAACCAGGCCAGCATAGAATCCTCCCAACTGTAGGGGAAAGGCATTGAACAGCACTCATTAGGATAAATTCAGCAAAGCCACCAAGCCCTAGCCTCCAGACATCCAGTCCAGCACAGCCTCATTTAGGGAGCCTGGCAGACATCGGATCAAACGTGCTGTGCTCCCCTAGAAGAAGCCGTGGTCCGGCCAGATCGTACAACGGAATTCCTCCCGAGAGGACAGAGGTGGTTTGCGGGTCACACATTAAACAAGCTCGGGGCTGCCAGGCCACGGGGCAGTGTTCTTCCCCAACCGGCCTCCTTTCCTCCTGGGATTGCTGCTTGCATTTCCGGGCGAGGACGCATGACAAAAGAGAAACCCGGGTTCTGGTCCCTGCCGGGCTCTTTAGCGGCTCACTGACTCTCTCCACCCACTGACCCTCCTCTGAAAATGAGGGTTGCACACAGTGGCTGCTAGGATTTCCGTGGGCCAGGACAGACTACGGTTCGCACCCAGGTGAAGGCCCTGCCGGACTGGACCCACTTCTCTGTGTTCTCACACCCCCGGTCCACCACACACCCCGACCCCGAGCTGGTGGCTTCAGACTATGCAGACGCTGGGGGAGAGGTCCCAGCCGTGTCTCAGCCCTCTAACCCTGTGCTCTCACAAGAGGAACAGGCTCGGCAGAGCCGGCCCCTTCCAGCACGGGGGTGTGGGAACCAGCGCGCTGGCTCTGGGGTCTCGCAGGCGGGACTCCCGGACTCGGCAGTCGGGCGCCTGTCCTTCCGCGCCCAGCAGAGGGCGCCCCGCCCTGGCAGTTGGTTTGCGCGCATCTGGAGGGCTGGGAAGGAAGATGGATAAAACTGGCCTAGTACATTCAAATGGGATTTAAACTTGAACTTGGCCCCACCTGGGCTCAGGGGCATCCTGTGGCCTGTGGCCTAAACGCTGATGTTCCTGTTTAAACCCCGAGTTCAGAGATTGTCCTTATCTTTCCTGAAAGGCACTGAGAACTCACTTCGTGGAAAATTGAAAACCTTTCCAGATGTCACTTTTCAAAAAAAATTTTTTTTTGGTAAATCCTCACCCGAGGATATTTTTTCCATTGATTGTCAGAGAGTGGAAGGGAGGGAAGGAGGAGGGGAGAGAGAAACATCAGTGTGAGAGAGACACAGCATTGGTTGCCTCCTGCATGCACCCTGACTGGGACCGGGGATTGAACCCGCGACCCTTTGTTGTCTGAGCTTTACAGGATCTTTTATTTTATTTTTCAGATAGAGTGGGAGAGAGGGAGGAAGAGAGAGACAGGAACATCGATGTGAGAGAGACACATCGAGTGGTTGCCACCCTCACGACCCCAACCGGGGCCGGGGACAAACTGCAACCGAGGTACGTGCCCTTAGCAGGAACCGAACCTGGGTCTCTCTGGTCTGTGGGCTGATGCTCTAACTGCTGAGCCAAACCGGCCAGGGCCACAGGATCTTTTAAATCATCTTGTTCAATCTCTCTTTTTCTGCAGCTGAAAACACAGTCCCCGTGACTAGACCACCCACAAGGGCCGTCCGCTGGGTCCTGGGTCCCTGAAAAAGGCAAGTGTGGAGGAGGAGAGTGAGGGGCCATGGGCTGCACCCCACTTTGGGTCTGAGCCTGGATACTGGGACAAGGTGAAAGGCAGAGGAGGGGTGCTGGGAAGCGGCCGGAAGGCTCAGGAAACCCGGAACTTCCATCTTCAGTGAGTTGGCTGGGTGACCTCGTCCAGAGCCCGAAGGACGAGACGCGCCTTCTTAGGAAGAGCTTGCTCGTCGTTCAGGGAGGTCGGGGCTGGATGGACAGTAGCTGAGTCATAGCCGCTGACATTTGGTGGCCTCTCACGACTGGGAGGAAGGCACAGGGTTGGTCCTGAGCCAGGACAAGCGAAGTGAGTGTCTCAGGGCAGTAATTGGATTACGTTCCTCTGATGGCCAGCTGCAAGTTGGGTTCTTGCCGAGACCCTGAGGGCCTTTTGGAGGCTCAGTCAGGAAGGATAGACACCCATCTCTGACCCTGGAAGGGTCCTCCTGAGCCTGGGGGGCGACCCTTGTCACTGATCTCTGTGGCTTCAGCAAGGACCACCAGAGAGTGTTCTCTCTGTCCAGTTGGTTGCTGTAGACATCCCCCACACCCCTGAGCAGAGCTGGGGTCACCTCCCCCAGCCTGAGCCCTGTCATCGCAGGACGTCGACAGACTCGGGCCAGGCAGCCCCCAGCTGCCCCCAGCTTCCTGTGCCCGGGGGAACATTGCTCCCCTCCCCACAGCTGCATCAGCTCTGCACCCCCTAAAAGATGCCCCCTCAGTTGCTAAACTGATTTTTGTCTTATTTGGCTTATCGGCACTGAATTATGTCTATTTTTGTCCATGGCTTCTCGGAGACAGGAACAGAATGGGAAACCGATCTGCTCTCATTGTGTCCACGAAGCACACGTTTTCTTTGTGCTGTTGGAATGTCTGGCGTCTGGGCTTTGAAAGCCCGTCTTAAACGGTCTAATTGCCGATACCGGTCCTGGCTCGGCGCCTTGCCCTCGGCTGTCCATGGATTTGAGTTGGGAGGGGGCTGGGGGGCACTTGCCTAACTCATGCCTGTTGTTGTTATTGCTGTTTTTTAAATCCTCACTCAAGGATATTTTCCTATTTATCTTCAGATAGAGTGGGAGGGAGAGAGAGAGAGAGACACACACACACACACACACACACACACACACACACAGAAACATCGATGTGAGAGGGAAACATGGATCCGTTGCCTTCTGTAGGCTCTGTGACGGGAAGCGAACCAGCAACCTTTCAGGGCACAGGACAACTCGACCAATTGAGCCACTTCGGCTGGGCGAACTCATGGATGTTTTTAGCAGATCAAAGTTTGCTCTTTTGGGTCGATCCTGTCCTCTCTCATTACTCCCTCCCAACCTGTTGCGTCCAATCTTGTCACTTTCCATGGTCTCTGGGACCTGGTACAGGCCACCCCTGTGCTGCTGAATTAGCAACAGGCCCAGCACAGTCCTGACAGTGTCCCTGGAGGACCCCACCCAGGGGCACCGCCCAGGCCTGTTCCCCAGGAAGGAGGGCACATTTATCCAGAGCCTGTTTGTGCCGGAGACAGTGCCCGGGCTTCCTGTCCGTCCGCAGTGCTCACAGTAGGGTCCCGGGAGGCTGCGGGGTTTCTCTTACGCACCTCGGTGAAACTGACCGCGTGCAGAAACGGACACGAGGCTCCAGCCGGTGTGGCTCAGCCAGCCGTTAAAGAGATGTGCACGGATGTGAGACATGGCTTTCTTCTCGCCGACAGGGTCGTCTGTCTGTAGGAGGAGGTTTTCCATCTCTGTCCTTGGTTCTGCTCTCATTGCCCCCCGACACTCCCTTTGTCTCCCCTGGTTCCCGTCTTCTGGGGGAAGGGTGAAGGAAGGTGGGAACCAGAATCCCTGAGCCGGAGAAGCCGGCATCACATCGTGGGGTCCGGAGCTGAAGTCGGGACTGGCGCTCAGGCGGAGTCTTGCCGGGGATCCCCTCTGCCCCCGCCCCCGCCGCCCCAAGCATCCTCAGGAATATTTCCTGTTGGCCCCAGTGGGTCCAGGGTGCCTGGATGGATGGGTCCTTTATGTTTCAAACACACACCTCCTCTTAGAGCTCAGGGAGCAACTAAGCTGTTCCTGGGGAGAGGGACCGACTGCCCTCACTGGGTTGGAGCTGGCAGCCAGCTCTGTTAGAGGGCAGAGGGGAGATTTGGGGGTGTACGTTGACCGGGGGCCATCCAGGGGCTTCAGGACAGTCCCACCTTGACCCAGGGGTGTCCTGAGCCAAATGTGAGGACCTTGGCTGGAGTCCACCCACTCTCCTCGCCCCCTCCTCTTATCACTGAGCAGCAGCAGCAGGGAAACCGAGCACGGCCCACCCTGGTGATCCGGCGGGGAGCACAGGGCCCCACCCCGCCGACTTCAGTCTCTCTAATCATAGCTGAGGCCCCAGCAGGCCTTCCCCTTAATCTGCTTAATGCAGACACCCCCCCACCCCCCCACACACACCCTGGCTTCTAACTTTAGCCCCTTTGCTGCTAGGGGATATGTCTTCTTCTTTTTAAACTTCTCATGTATTGATTTGAGAGAGAAATATTAACTTGTTGTTCCACGTATTTATGCATTCATTGGTTGATGCTTGTATGTGCCCTGACCGGGGTGGAACCTGCAACCTTGGCATATCGGGGACAACACTCTAACCAACTGAGCTACCCGACCAGGGCTTCGAGGTGTCAGTTTTCTGAGTGGGCACCTGTTATGGGCTCAGTTATGCCCCCTCCCTAAGTTAACAGGTTGAAGCCTTAACCCCAGGACCACAGGATGTGGCTATTTGGAGATGGATCTTTAAAGAGGTAATTAGCCCGCCGGTGTGGCTCAGTGGTTGAGCATCGACCCATGCACCAAGAGGTCCAAGTTCGATTCCTGGTTAGGGCACATGCCCAGGTTGTGGGCCTGATCCCCGGGGAGAGAGGGGGGCATGCAGGAGGCGGCCATTCGATGTTCTCTCTCATGGATGTTTCTCTCTCTCTCCCTCTCCCTCTCGCTCTAAAAAAAAAAAGGGGGGGGTAATTAAGGTAAAATGAGGTCATCAGGGTGGGCCCTGATCCAGTATGACTGATGTCCTTATAAGAAGAGGGAATTAGGCCCTGGTTGGTGTGGCTCAGGGGTTAGAGCATCGACCCTCACACCAAAGGGTCTCAGGTTCAATTCCTAGTCAAGGGCACATACCTGGGTTGCAGGTTTGATCCCTGCCCCAGTCAGGGTGCATGTGGGAGTCAACCAGTCAACGGACCTCTCTCACATTGATGTTTCTCTCGTTCTCGCTCTCTCCCCCTCCCACTCTCTCCAAAAATCAATGGAAAAAATATCCTTGGGTGAGGATTAACAACAACAAAAAAAGGGAATTAGGACACAGGCAGACACAGAGGGACGACCATGTGAAGGTCCCACAAGCCAAGGAGCGAGGCCTCAGAAGAAACTGACCCTGCCCACACCTTGATCTTGGACTTCTAGCCTCCAAAACTCTGAGAAAGCTGATTTCTGTTGTCCAACCTGCCCAGCCCAGTGCCCTTGGAGGGGACGATGGCAGTACCATTGCCTGACAAGCAGGACAGAGCTCTCCTGCCTTCCCTGCCCTCTGGAAGCTGACCCAAGAGGGGTCAGGCTCCAGGACCCGCCTGTGGTCAATCGCTCAAGTGGAGCTGGACCTTCTCCTCTGGCCTCGAAGTGTAGGACCCTCAGGTGACATCCTGGGGGTGGGGTTCAGTTGCGCAGCTGGGCTGGCCCTTGCACATGGGTGTGTCTTGAGTTAGTGTGTATACTGATGGGAAAGACTGATTAAGCTTAGCGTTGGGGCTGAATTCCCCTCCACACCATGGAGCGCACAGCATGCCCTTCCTTTCTTTAAAAAAACCACCTTTAGCCCTGGCCAGTTTGGTTCAGCAGTAGAGCGTCCGCTCGCAGACCAATGAGTCGCGGGTTCGATTCCAGCTAAGGGCATGTACCTCAGTTGTGGTTTGTCCCTGGCCCTGGTTGGGGTCATGCAGGAGGCAACCAGTTGATGTGTCCCTCTCACATCGGTGTTTCTCTCTCTCTCCCTTTCTCTCCCCTTCTCTCTATCTGAAGATAAATAGAAAAATGTCCTTGGGTGAGGATTTAAAAATAAAAATCACCTTTATTGTAGTCTAGCTTTCAGAATTAAAATGTGCATGTTTTAAGTGTATCAGCCAATGTATTCACCCTGTCACCAACACCATAATCAAGACACAGAGTATGCTTTTTAAAAAATATATTTTTTCTTTTTTGTTTTTATTTCTTATTAATTTATTTTTGTTACAGATGTTTCTCCTTTTTTCCCCATTGACACCCTCCTCCCCAATATTTTTTCTTTTTATTTATTTTTAGAGAGAGAGGAAGGGAGAGGGGGAGAGAGAGAGAAACTGGCAACCTCTTGGTGCGTGTTCCATGCTCAATCACTGAGCCACACTGGCTGGGCCAGAGTATGGTTTTCTAGCATTCAGGTATATTGGCCAACAAAATTGCAATATTTTTATTTATTTAGAGAGAGAGGAAGGGAGAGAGAGAGAGAGAAACATTGATGTAAGGAATATGGATCAGCTGCCTCCTACACGCCCCCCCCCCCCCCCCGGGGACTGAGCCCCCAACCCGGGCATATGCCCTGAATCGAACCGGGACCTCTCAGTCCATGGGATGGCGCTCAATCCACTGAGCCACACTGGCTGGGCAAAATCGCAATATTTTTAAAGTGTACATTGTGGTGATTTGGGATACGTATACATTGTGAAAGGCTTCCCACCATCGTAATGAACATATCCATCACTTCACAGTTACCTTTTCTTGTGAGAATGCTGAACTTTGCTCTCAGCGAATTTCAACTGTTATTTCAACTGACAATTACCTTTCTACTCTCCGGTTAGACATTTTTTAAAGATTCTACACAGAAGTGATACCTTGTAGTATGTCTTTTTCTTTTTCTTTTTTTTTTTCTTTATTGATTTTAGAGAGAGAGGAAGGGAGAGGGAGAGAGAGATAGAAACATCGATGAGAGAGAACACTGATTGGCCTCCTCCTGCATGCCCCACACTGGGGATTTGGCCCACAACCTGGGCATGTGTCCTGACCGGGAATCGAACTGGTGACCTCTTGGTGCATGGGTCGATGCTCAACCACTGAGCCACACCAGCTGGGCTATTTGTCTTTTTCCATCTGGTTTATTTCACTTGGCATAATGTCTTCCAGTTTTATCCATGTGGTTGCAAATGGCAAGATTTCCTTCTTTTTAAAGACTGAGCTATTCCGCCCTGGCCGGTTTGGCTCAGCAGTTAGAGCGTTGGCCCGTGGACCAGAGAGTCCTGGGTTCGGTTCCTGCTAAGGGCACGTACCTTGGTTGTGGTTCATCCCCAGCCCTGGTTGGGGTCGTGTGGGTGGCAACCAGTCGATGTGTCTCTCTCGTGTTGATGTTTCTCTCTCTCTTCCTCCCTCTCTTCCTCCCGCTTTATCTGAAGATAAATGCAAAAATGTCCTCGGGTGAGGATTAAAAAAAAAAAAAAAAAAGACAGCTATTCCTCTGTGTGTGTGTGTGTGTGTGTGTGTATCTCCACCATATATTCTTTATTCTTTCGTCATTTTCCACACCGTGACTATTGTGATTAATGTTTCAATGAACATGGGAGTGCAGATGTCTCTTTGAGACAGTGATTTCGTTTCTTTTGGATGTATACCCAGAAATGGGATGGCTTGATCGCATGGTAGTTCTATTTTTAATTTCTTGAGGAATCTCCATATTTTGCTTTTCATAGTGACTAGAGCAATTTGCATTCCCACCAACAGTGCACAAGGGTTCCCTTTACTCCACAGCCTCAGCAACACTTATCTCTTTTATCTTTTTAAAATATGTTTTTATTGATTTTTTAGAGCGAGAGGAAGGGAGAGAGAGATAGAAACATCCATTGGCCGCCTCCGCACGCCCCCTACTGGGGATCAAGCCTGCAACCCGGGCATGTGCCCCATCAGGGAATCAACCTGCGACCTCTCAGTCCATGGGACGACACTCATCCACTGAGCCACACCGGCCAGGTTCTTATCTTTTTGATAACAGACATCCTAGCAGGTGTGAGGGGACATCTCATGGTGGTTTTGGTCGGCATTTCCCTGATGATTAGTGACACTGAGCACCTTTTATGCACCCGTTGGCCATTTGTATGTCTTCTTTGGAAAATCACCTATTCATGTCTTTTGCCCACTTTTTAATTGGGTTATTTGTGTGGGTTTTGTTGTTGTTATTGAATTGTGTGAGTCCCTTCTATATGTTGGATATTAACCCTTTATCGGATATGTGATTTGCAAATAACCTCTCCCATTCCGTAGGTTGCCTTTTCATTTCGTTGGTGGTTTTCTTTGCTGTGCAGAGCTTTTTGGAATGCCGTGGTCCCCCTCGTTGACTCCTGTCACCTGTGCGTTCACGGTGTGCCGTCTCCACGAGGGTGTCAGAAAATCAATCCGTGTCTGGTCAGGGCAGGCGCAGCCGAGCTGGCTCGTGTTTCCTCGAGTGTGACTGTTTCAGGTAAGCTGTCCTGTGCTGAGAGAAACGGGCAGAGCGTGTACAAGCTGAGGATGGCTCCCGCCCGCAGGCACCGTGCTCTCTGGGACTCTGAGTGATTCTGCGGCCACCACTCCCCACGGTCACAGTCATGCCTGCTGGGCGCTCTCATTGATGGAGACCTTCTGAAGGTCACTGCCAAATCGTGATGCCCTAAATGCAATGTGGGTCAAGGTGAGTCTTCTCCTTGACAGGAGGAATCACGAGAGACGGCATGTATTCTGTGGAGCAGAGAAGACTTCCCTGGGCGCAGGCTGGAATGAACTGCCCTGGGAAAGGTGGCGGTGGGGGCAGGGAGGGCCTGGGGAGGGGGTGTGGTCAGTCCGCATGGCCTGGAGCTGCCCAGTTACCATGGGCGAGACCAGGAGTTCTGCCCTGGGGTGCTCTCCGCCTGACAGTGGAGACCGACTGGGTGGCCCCCTCCCAGCTCACTGTACACCCCACGCCTGACTCGTAGCTGGTGTGTTGGGCAGTTCTGTGAGGCTGGACTCCCTCCCGTGCCCCCCTGGGTCCCCACTCTGCGAGCTGCCATTGCCACCCTCCCTGGACAGCCCCCTCCAGCCTCCACGATGGCTCTGCTGAAGGAGATCTAAGTTTTCAGACTGTGTAGCCAAGGCAACCTGTAAATATAGCGTAAACTGATTCTATTTCGGATGGAGACTGTTTTTATTAGATTTCCACTTGTCCCCATCTTTCTCCTGGTTCCCCATTTTCCTTTTTGGTTCCCCTGGGTTTCGGGGTCCCTGAGACCGCCCCCACATTTGGCGATTCACTGGAGAGACCGGCAGGACTCAGCTGTAGCTGTCCGCAGGCCTGAGGTTTATTCCAGGAAAAGGACGTGGCGGAACCAAGGGAAAAGACTCAGGCGGAGTCTGGAATGAGTGAGCCGGCGCCCGAGGCTGCCTCGATCCTGTGATGGGCACAGCCCAGGGATGCCCAGTGGAGACGCAGCTCCGAAGGTTTTCACGGGGGGTTGGCCACGTGCCTGAGCACCTCTCAGAGTTCCAGACTCCTCGCCGCAGAGCAGGTGTTCCTCGCCAACCACGTGTTTGTACAGGCACAGCGAGCCCTCCTCGTCACTGAGGAAGGGAGCGAGTGCCCCGAGTGCCCAGCCGCCAGCTCAGGGCCCGCTGTGCCAGCAGGGCCTTCTGAGGATGGCAGCGGGTCCCTGCCAGGCTCTCTCAGCGAGCTGGTCTCTCTCGTCCTAATCTTCTTCCCCTGGAAACAAACACGCAGACCATGATGGGGTGTCGGTGCCAGCCGACGAGATCGACCGGTCCTGAGGGAGGGGTGAGGATGAAAGAAAAGACGGACAGACAAAAGCTGGGATCGGGAGGACTGCAGCTCGAAACTGCAGCCCCGAGTTTATTGTTACAGCTGATTTTATAAGATTCACAAACAATCCCCCTTTACTTCTGACCTTTGAAACTACCCTAATCCAGGAACACATACTTGTATCTTGACACACAAGATAATCACATCGTGTGTATGTGAACTTGTTCAGGTTAACAATGATCTGTACTTCCTTGCACTGCTAAACTCGCTGTTCTCTGTAACTCTCCAGGCGGTTAGCAAGGTATTCAGGTGAAAGGTCAGAGCAGGAGAGCAGACCCTAGCTCTCCTAGGCAGCTCCTTCCAGAGCAGACCCCAGGGCCAGGCAGCTACCCACAATGGGGTCTCACTTGGGAGGCTCGGGAGGGGCGTATGGCCTGTGAGAGACCAAAGCTTGGGCAAGTCAGGACGGGCGGCTTGGGGTCAGCACCCCTGTGTTTGGGTGCTCCCTCCCCGCGTCGACTTCACTCTTTCTTCAAGAGCAACTTTTTTTTTCCCCCAATCCTCACCTGAGGATACCTTTCCATGTATCTTCAGACAGAGTGGGAGGGAAAGAGAGGGAGAGAGAGAGAAACATCGATGTGAGAGGGACACATCGACTGGTTGTCTCCCGCATGACCCCGACCCAGGCCAGGGATGAACCGCAACCGAGGTACGTGCCCTTGACCGGAATCAAACCCACGACTCACTGGTCCGCGGGCCGACGCTCCACCACTGAGCCAAACCGGCCAGGGCAAGAGCAACTTTTAAGGACAAAATCAGAACATTGAGCTCATTCAGCTCCCCCTGCAGTCAAGGCCAAGGCTGGACTGGCCTCACCTGTGGGACAGGTACCCCTGGTGCGCTGAACTCAGCCCAGGTGCAGGGCCAGGGTCCTCTGAGGCTTCCCAAGGTGTTCCCAAAAAGTTACACAAGATACCTCCTACTCCCATGAAGTGGGGGAGCAAGAGGGGTGCAGTTCCGGAGCCCCCCCGGAGGTGGGAGAGAAACAGGCAGAGGCCACGGGGTCAGGGGGACAGGTGGGCGTCCCTGAGGGTGTCCTTCCTCAGTGTCACCTCACGGAGTCGCCTCCTTTGCTGATATTCCCGCACACGACCCAATTCATTATCATCCTAAAAATTGATTTCCAAAAAGAGCCTGCAGCTCAGGACCTGCTGAGATCTGGGGTGATGGATGGGTTTATTAGCATGCTTCAATTTTATATTTATCAAATTAAACCAGCAGCCATGGGGCACTTAATTAAGATTCTTTCTCATCAGTCGAAGGAGAGAAGATGGGGGAGAGAAAGGGCTGGTGACCATATCCTAGGGGAAAGTTTTAAATGCCCGAGACGACACGCTAGAGGCCGTCTTGGGGGTTTGGGGGGTCACAGGCTGGAGTAGGGTTGTCTTCACGCTGAGAATCCTGGGCAGGGTCCCCATCCTCTGCTCTTTGCTTTCTCTCCTGTAAGCGTTTGCCAGTCAGAAAACCCACATTTCTTCAGCGCCTCGTCCCCAGGGCGTCCTGGGCGCCGTGTGTGCAAACAGGTGAGAGCACAGAGCGAACTAGGGAGGCCAAGCTCGGAGACAGGTTCTGGGCTCACATCCCGGCTCTCCTCTTTCCTGACTGTGTACCTGTGGGCAGGTTTCTTCATCTTCGAGACATACTTCACATAAAATCTACGCCCTCGGAGTATACAAGTCAGTGGTTTTTAGTACATTCATGAGATTGTGCAAACATCATTACCCAGTCCTGTACATTTTCTTCAACCCAGAGAGAAACCCCTGCCCGTTAGCAGCCACCCCCCGGCCCCGGGCAACACTCACCCACTTCCTCCCGTACACAGTTGCCCATTCTGGACATGTCTTACAAATGGGATCACACCATGTGTGGCCTTTGTGACTGGCTTCTTTCACTGAACATTGTGTGTGTGTTTAATCCTCACCCGAGGGTATGCTTTTATTCATTTTAGAGAGAGAGGAACATAGCTGGAGAGAGAAACGTTGGTTGTCCGCCTCCCCTGGGAGCCCTGAGGGGGACTGAGCCCGCAGCCTGGGTGAGCCCTGTAGCCTTAGCGCACTCAGGTCGTTGTGCCACCATCACCATCACCACCGTCTTCAGAACTCCTTTAGTCTCGCAGCGTGCAAACTCTACCCAATGAGCAATCCCCTCCCCTCCCCCAGCCCCTGACAACCTCCCTTCCCCTTTCTTTCTGTCTCTGTGCATGTGGCTCTGTTAGGAACCTCCTCTAAGTGGAATCACACAGTATTTGTTCTTTTTTAAAAATTTTATTCTTTATTGATTTTAGAGAGAGAGGAGGGGAGAAGGAGAGAGATACAAACATCGATGAGAGAGAACATCGATTGGCCGCCTCCTGCATGCCCCCCCTGGGGATCGGGCCCACAACCTGGGCGTATGCCCTGACGGGGAATCGAACCAGCGACCTCTTGGTGCAGGGTCGACGCTCAACCACTGAGCCACACCGGTCGGGCGAGGACCATTCCTTTTCAAGGCTGAAGAGCTCTCCGTCGTATGGACAAACCACATTTTGCCTACCTAGCCCTCCATCATGGACCCGGTGGGTAGCTGTCCGCTCTTGTGCACACTGTGTGCGGGCTCTGTGTGGCCGCCGTGCTCCTTTCTCTCCAGCACAGACCTGACCGTGAAATCACTTCGTCCTTTGAGCCTCAGCGTTTGTTTGGGGAACAGGAGTCATCATCTTGCAAGTGCGAGCTGATGAGCTCCGTGCCTGGTGCAAGTGGGTGCCGGCGCGAGGGGAGCTAATAATAACAATGATTTCATCTTTCTGCCTGAAGCTAGTCTGCCAGGACCTTATAATTTAGTAGGAAAATAAGCAAACAAAAAATCAGCACTCTCTGCGTACCGGGCCCTGTGAGAAGTCCTCAAGTGTGATCATCACTGCAGGGATAAGGAAACTGAGGCTCCAAGGGCACTTTGCCCAAGGTCACAGTCAGGAGGGCGATGCAGGATTGGAGCGCAGGCCCCTTGGACTGAGACTGCGCTGAAGCAGTGAGCAAGGAAGCTCCTGGGGCTGACCCCGCCCCCAGCACGCGGGCACCCTACCTTTCAGGTGCACAGGTGAGCATCCTCCCAGCCTCAGTGCGGCCTGTCCCCCCAAGATAAGCCAGGAATACTGAAGGGAGCTGACTGCAGGGAAGATGCCCAGAGTGAGCCGGGATTTGCACAAAGAAACCAGGTTTGGGGTCTAAACTCCCCAGGGGATGCCTGCTCCTGTCTGCCCCTCAGACCCTGGGACCAGGGTTTGGAAGCCAATGAGTGACAGCAGGTAGGAGCGTGGGCGCTGAGGTCTGCGGGGCCTGAGTTGGGAGCCTGGATCTGCAGTGAGCCCTGTGTGAGACACTCACCTCTCTGAACCTCAGTCTCCTCCTCTGCGAAGGGGAGCCTCGAGCCACAGCGTGTCCGGCAGGGGAGCTCTAGCAGGGTAGCAGATAACCTCTGCTGTAACAGATAGCCTCACGCTTAATGGCTTAAAACAACAGAAACTTTTCATTTTACAGGTCAGGAGATCAGAAGTCAAAACTGGGTCTCACGGGGCTAAAATCAAGGGTCAGCAGGGCTGGCTCCTTCCGGAGACTCGGGGTGGGGGCGGAGAATCTGTCTCCTGGCTTTTTTCCGCCTGCGTTCCTTGGCGGATGGCCTCTTTCCGCATCTTCAGAGCTGGGCTCTGACTGACGCTCCCTTTTCTCCTGCCTCCTGTCAATATTTAAGGACCCTTTGATTACAGTGGGCTCCCCCAGATTATCCAGGATCATCTCCCTCTTTTAGGGTCGGTGTGGCTCACAGGTTGAGTGTCGACCCATGCACCACGAGGTCCCATTTCGATTCCCAGTCAGGGCACATGCCCAGGTTGTGGGCCAAATTCCCAGTGCAGGAGGCAGCCAATCGATGTTCTCTCTCATCGATGTTTCTCTCTCTCTCCCCTCCTCTCTAAAATCAATAAAGAAAAAATATTTAAAAAATTTCATCTGCAACCTTAATCCCATTCGCCATGCAATGTAACATGTTCACAGATTCCAGGGGTCAGGAGGGGGTCCCCTCTGGGAGCCCATGATTCTGCCATCCCAGACAGCTACTCCCATATTCCTGCAGTGTGGCCTGGAAGGTAACTAGGGAAACCGTCTAGAAAAGAAAGGGGTTCCCTTTTTAAAAAGTTGCCCTGCGAAAGCAAATTTAAATAAAATAGCAATGTAAACTTGGCAACATCGTTAGAGTCCCTGTCATTTCCTGGCACTCAGTAGGTGCTCAATAAAAGGAATCCCGTGATCTTGTTAAAGGAAGGGCTTGCCTGTGTCTGCGGTGCTGGGATAGGGTCCACTTGGGAGGGCCCCTGTCTGTTGTGTCCCTGGCTTCCCCACCCACCCCACAAACACACACCCGCACACGTGCACACACAGCAGCCAGCTTCCCTACAGAACAGGGAAAGTACAATGGCTGTGCTCCCGGCGCCCACAAGCTGTGCGGCAGAATGGCCTTCTGGCATAAATAAAAAATAAACGCCAGACGCCGCTTTCCAATCGGAGGATTAACCTAAATGTTGTGAAACAGAAAGCATGAAATATGCACGGGAGAAGCAGCCCTCCCCACCTCCCGGCCTCCCTGCACAGCTCGGGGCGCGGCGTCTGGTGGGGCTGCGTGTTCCCGCCCCGCGAGGCTGTTGATGATTTGTGCACGGTGTCAGTAAATGCTGTTGTGACATTATTAATGCTCCGCACTCCAGCAAAGGACAATGGCCTGTTGCCTCTTAATGCGCTGTCTGCTGCCGGAGTCGGAGCACATTAAATGGGGATTTCAAACACGGTAAGCTGCTTGTTTCTTTCTTGCCTCTTCCCCCTCCCCACCAGGCCCGTCTGTGAGATCCAGAAGCAACCTTGACACCTTGAGAAGGTAGAGGCAGCAGCCAAGGCTCCCCAGCCCAGGGGGACTGGGGGAAGGGAGGACAGCGAGGGACACGGAGGCCCCCAGGGAGCCCCCAGAGCGCACCCAACAGCGTTGACCTCCCCCTGGGGGCAGGGAGGTGTCCCTGCAGTGGAAGTCTGGGCCTCAGGAAAGCTGGACTTGCTGGGCGGGCAGGGCTGCTGGGCCCCCTGCTGTACCCTCCGGTCACACCCACAGGGGACCCAGAGGACTGACTTACCAACGGATTTTATCATCTTGCACAATGTTTTTAAAAACTGAGCCTACATTTTAAAATGATGTGACTTCCGATGATGAGAAGCCTAGATTTCAGACTCCCCTGAAATACCTGGGCTCAGTCCCTCGGAGCATGTGGCCCTCCAGTCCTTGCTCATCACTAAGTGCTGGGCCCCTTCCCACCAGGTCCCGGGGCTGAACAGTGTCCCCACCACCCCAAAATTCACGTTTACCTGGAAATAGGGTCTTTGTAGATGTAAAGAGTTAAGATGAAGTCATTCTAGATTAGGGTGGGCCTAATCCAATGACTGGTGTCCTTATAAGAAGAGGAGAGAACACAGACCCACACAGGGCCAAGTGACACCAAGGATCACCAGCCTGTGCCAGCAGCCGGGAGAGAGCTGTGGGATGGATTCTCTCTCAGAGCCTAGACGGAACCGACTCTGCTTACTCCTTGATTTCGGACTTCTGGCCTCCAGACCAGGGAGAGAATCCATTTCTGTTGTCTGGATCCCCTCCGTTTGTTGTCATTTCTTATGGCAGCCCCAGGACTGCGACAGCTCCCCTCCCTTCTTTGCCTGGCCCACGCTCTAGGCATTTTGAGTGTGACACCTGTGGATACATCTCCCGCTTCCTCCGAGACCCTTCCCCAGGACCCTGCTCCCTCTTTCTGGAGAGAGGTCCTGCAGTGCCTGCCGGGGCCTCCTGCTGGCTCTGGGCTTCTCCCAACCCCTCGGCCAGGCCAGCAGGTCCACGCAGGGGGCAGTGGAGAGAGCGTGTTCAGAGCCCAGGCTGATGCAGCTCATTGGGCTAGCCTGTGGTTCTGTTTACAGCCTCTAAAGAGGAAAACCACAAAAGGGGAGGGTTTGGAATCTCGTGTGACCCGACATCACCAGCCCTTTGGACGTGCCCTCTAGCAGGAGTGGCCGACCCCTGCGCCCCTGTCCTCCACCATGCCTCGGCGACTCTGCTTCCTTGCCAGAAGGCAGTGGGTGTTCACCTAGCACGGCAGGTCTCCGCTCTGGCCGGTAAAAACCAAATTTGCCCCGGCCTCCCCTTAGGTACCCAGTCAAGGTAAGGACTTCGTTTTGTTACATTGTGTGGCCATCCCGCTGTGAGCCTGGGCTAAGAGCCACGGGCTCGTGGGGTAACCTGTTGGTTTGGGTTCACCAGAAGTGGATTCTGAGACAGGGATTCGGGTGCCAGCAGTTCATCTGGGAGGTGAGCCCAGTCACAGGGGCAGAGGAGGGGAATGAGGCAGGGCAGGGACGGAAGCCAAGGTGCGGCTCTCAGAGCGGTCACCACGGCGGGCAGCTGGAGCTTCTCGCTGGGGAACTCTGGGAGCCGGCGTGGAACATGCCAGAGTACCCCACCTGAGGGAGAGGGACATGGGTGCTTATTCATTCCTCGAGGGCTGCTTCCAGGCCATTAATTCCTTGGCACTTCAGTCTTGCCCCCTCGTGTCTGAGCACATTCCCGCAGCCAGAAACATAAGTCTCCCACGTGTTCTCAGCCATCTGCCTCTGGCATGTAGAGGTGAATGGCCTGGGAACAGGATGGGCACCCACAGCATCTGCTGCAGGTAGACGAAAACAAGACTAACCACCACCACCGTGCTGTGAGGGCTCACAGGTGCAGGCAGTAGACAATTTCCAGCCATTACCAGGCTCAGTTCTCGTAATGGCCCTGGGAAGCTAGCCCGATTTACAGCCGAGGAAACCGAGGCACGGAGAGGTGGTACCCAAGGGTGTCTGGCACCGGATTCACAAGTTTCCTCCTAGTATCTACAGGACAATGGAGAGCGAGCAGGTGTGCTGAACTCCACAACAAACAAGAGGCTGGCGAAGGAAAGGGACCGGAGAGGAAGCGGCAGCTGGGGGGTGGCTGGCTCAGAGGGTAGCTTTCACTGTCCTCCTAGGCCTCCCTGCCTGGCCTGAGCCTACAGTCAGGTGGCAGCCTGGGCCCTCCCCCTGCCCACCTCAAAGCCCACGTCCAAGACTGCAAGGCCCAGAGGGAGTGGGGAGAACCCTCTCACCTGAATTCTGGCTTCCAATGGAGGGAAGGCCACCTCCCAGATAAGCTGCACGAGAGATGGCCGTGCCTTTGGGGGAGACCCGTCTTCCCCCCTCCCCTTTGGCCTAAAATGCCAACCAACGAGGTGTAAATTCGACCCCCTGAGTTTTCGTGAGAGACATACAAATTGGAAGGGCCATTTCATCCCTTAGTGTAGATGTGGCTTTTGCCTTGACATGGAGGGATGAAATGACTGCCACAGTGTGTGGCAGGTGTAGGCACCCAGGCACGAGGTATGATTTAGAGCCCGGCGGAGGCTCCCGCCCTCTGAGAGCCGCTCAGTCTTCCACCAGCACGCGTCACGCCTCTGCACGAAGGCATGGTCAGCAAGTCCTTGTTCAGCGCAAATTTGTTACCTCCTGGAGTAACACAGTCCGCCAACACCAATTCATCATCGGGGTCCACAGTCGCAGAGAGCAAGGCGATGAGATCATGGGACACGGGGCAGGTGCATTTTGATGAAGAATAAGCAGGAAAAGCAGGAGTATGAGTCACTGCTGGTGAGAAGTGACTCAGAATCAGGGCTGGGAGGTGGGCTACGGGCGGCAGCAGGGCTGGGGCTGGGGGCCTGGCTGGATGAGAATAGTCTTTCTCCTCTCCTAAACCAGGCTATAGAGTCATTGTCTGGGATGGAAAAGCCCTCAGGGTCATCCGTGTCATTTTACACATGGCCGGAAGCCTCGGGCTCTTCCCACTGTGTGTGTGTGTGGGGGGGGGGGGGAGGGCGGGGGGCGGAGCTTCTCAGTTTCCAAAAATGAAGAAGTGGCGGGGTGGATGGGAGGAGGGCACATACATGCTTTATAGAGTTGGAAGTGGCCTTAGCGAATTTCTCGTCACTCTCATTTCATAGTGCAGAAACCAAGGCAGGGAAGTCCCTGTGACTTGCACCAGTCACTACTGGTTATTGGAGTATCTGAGACTAGAACTCAGGTCCTCACAGTGCGCCCCCACTTCTGGGCTCAGTGGAAGGACCTGTGCGTCACTAGCCGAGTTTGAACTCAGATCAGCAAGCCAAGGGCAGCCGCGGCAGTTTCTGACCAGAGAGAGCCAGAGGAAGGGTGAGGGCTACAAAACAAAATCAGAGCAGGTGTGCAGGGGTCGGTGCAGAAGCTACAGGGGCGAGGCGACAGAGGCCGAGGCCTGAGGGCCCTGGCACCGGGCAGAAGGGGGTGTCCCTTCCCAACGATGACCTCCTCTGTGCTCTGCAGAAGTCCATGAAGCTCTCGGCCCTCGGCCCTCCAGGCTGGTAGCGCGGGAGATGCTTCCAAAAGTGGAGCGGGTGAAGTTATTCGGCTGGAGGGAGGCGCAGTGACCCACGGCCGCGGGTCCCCTGCGCCCCGCCCCAAGCCGGGAGGGTGCGCTGCTGGGCCTCCGCCACCAGGTGGCGCCGACGCGCCGAGAAACCGGGCAGCGGCTCCCGAGCCGCCCAGCCGCGGCTCCACCGCCTTCTCCGAGGAAACAATGCGGCGCCTCCCCGCGTAGCGCGGCGCGGGCCGGACGCCGGACACCCGGGCGAAGCCGGCAGAGCGGGCGCAGGGCTCCTTCGCCGAGAGCCATGGGCGCTGCGCGGCGCCAGGTCGGGGAGCGGCGCGGCCCGCAGGCGCGGGGGGCTGCGGCGCGGGCCCGGGGCCGCCTCTAGCCGGCACCGAGGGCGCGGGCCCGGGGATGAGGGCGCCCGCGGCGGGGAGCCCGTCTGCGCGCCGCGGCGCCGTCCCGCCCAGCCAGCGAGCCCGAGCAGGCAGACGCGCAGCCGGCGGTCTGGGGGCGCGCCGCCTCCCGGCCCCCAACATGTGAAGCGGGCAGGGCGGACACGCAGAGACGGCCCGGCCGGGCGCCCTCGCCGCCTCCGGCAGCCGCGCCGCTCCATCCCCTGCCCGCCGAGGCCGCGCCGACCCGCGGGCCGCGGCCCGAGCAGCGAAGCCGCCGAGCCCCGCGCCCCCCGCGCTCCCCGCACCCCCCGCGCCCCCCGCGCCCCCCGCGCCCCCCGCCTCGCTCGGACTCGGCTTCCGCCCGTGGCGGGTTCGCGGCCGGTGGCGGCGGGACAGGGCCCGGGACGGGGCGTCCGGCCTCGCTTGAGGCTCCTCGTCCAGACAAGTTTGAACAATGATCACAGTCAACCCCGATGGGAAGATAATGGTCAGAAGATGCCTGGTCACCCTGAGACCGTTTCGGTAAAGTTCTCTCCCGGTTGGCACGGGAGGTCTTTTTCCCCGAGGGGGCGCGGGGTAGGGGCGCGCGAGGTTGGTCCCCGCAGGGGTGCATGGCCGGTGGCAGAGGGGGCGGTTTGTGCTTCCACCCCTGGTGACGGCCGGTGGGGCTGGGGAAAGGGATGGAGCTGGGGGTTCGGGTTCGTGTGGGGAGGGGTGTGTAATTCTGAGACGTGTCCCGAGTTGGTCTAGTTTGGAGACGACTCCGGGTTCCAAGGTGGGAATGGGGCCAGGAAGCACCCAGGTTCTGGTCCTGGGCTCGGGAAGTCGCCCAGCAGGGCGCCCCTTCCAGGCCCCACCCGGGGGTCAAAGTTAGCGGCTTCACACCTTGCGGGCCGTCGGGCCCTGGGTCGGCCGTCCTCCCCCTCCTCCTGTGCAGCCCCTTCCCTACGCCCCTTTGTCGAGCACTCCGCTTCTCGCGGCGGGGTGCGGGCTGTTTTCAACGGGGGTCCCCGAGATTGGGACAAGGACTCCCTCTGCTGGGGATTCGACCCCTGATCGCGCGTGGAGGAGAGGCTGCGGGGCGGAAGGGCAACGGAAGCCGGGAACGTGGCGGGAGCTTGGAGGCAGGATGGAGGCGAAGACTGATCCTCCTACCCCAACTTCGGGCGGCCAAAGCCAGGCAGGGCTGGTCCCAGCCCAGAGACTCCCAGAGCCTGGCGGTGCCGGGCAGCTCCCTCCTCTCCCAAGAGCCCGCGGAGCCCAGCCTGCAGTCGGGGTTGGGGAGGAGGCGCTAAGTGAAGGGTGCCCAGCGAGGTGGGAGAGCTACCTCACGGGGGAGTGCGGGATGGAGGGCGAAGAGGGAGCGGCAGGGGCCAGGGCAGGCCGAACTCCGGAGTGGGCCATGGGTGAGGGTACTGGCGCGCAGGGGAGCCCCAGAGGGCTGAAACGGCTCGGAGGCTCCTGAGGCTTGGGCTGAGGGAGGGGTCGAGTTTGAGTCCCTCCCCTAGAGGCCGCAAACTAGAGTCCCTGGCCCCTCCCAGGGCCCCCGCTGATGTCCCTCCCTTCTCCAAAAGGAGACCTTGGCTCACGAGGCTCTGGCCTCTCCAGCACGTCCAGCCCCTCCATCTGCCAGGATGCGGGAGGACCATAGGGCTGGGGGACTCCGAGGGTAGGGCCTTGACTGGTGAATGGGAGGGACTCAGGAGCCCCAACATAAGGTTCCCGTGCCATTGAGAGGGTCCTCACCCTGTCTCACCCACCCCAAGTCTGACCTGCCGTCCAGGCTGCAGGAAGCCCAGCCACTGACCCGAGCTTTAGCCAGACTTTCCTGAGGGCAGTTAGAGCCCCGGTGGGTCTCCAGCACCACGGACAGCACCCGCTCCCTCCTCTGCATCCCCGTGGGGTCCTGCCCTGGTTCTTTCAGGCTCTGGGGTTGCACAGGTTTCCCTACCCCCAGGTTCTGTAACTTCACCTCAGGGTCTCCGTAGGCAAGAGACTCACAACCTCCAGTGGAGTCTTTGTGTCCCCTTCAGATGGCAGGGTGGGGGCAGGCCTCCAACCATATCACTCCTTCTTATAATCTTCAAGGGCTGGCTGCAATGGCCCCAGGATTGGGGTCTGGCAGAGAGAGAGGCAGACAAGGTGTGTTGGGGACTTCAGGTTCTGGACGAAAGGCTTAGTTACCTTCTCACAGCAGGTCTTTGGACCCTGGCAGCTGAGGTTCCCAGCTCTAAGTAGAAGCCCATGGCTGGGGAAGTGAGGGATGAGAAACTTGAGGGGTCCATCCTTATCCTCAGGCTGGGAGACAAACAGCCTATTCCCCCAGGACCTTCCTGGATGTGTGACCATCTCCTCTTACACTGTCCCTCTGGCTGCTGTCCTGAGACCAGCCTGACTTCACCTTGGGGATGCCAGGGCCTGAGTCCCACCCCAGGCGTGGTGGAGCTTGGTGAGGGGTCCCTGGCAGGTGAGGGAGCTGTGTCCCTTTGCCATCTTGTCTGTCTTCCCTGCTGTCTCCTTGAGGAAGCGCTCAGTCCCCTCTCTGCTTTCGAGTTCTGTCTCCTCTCTGATTTAATTTCTAACAGCTTCCTCTAAATACGGGCTGGGAATTTTGTTGTGCTTTTATTTTCTTCTGCAATTATGTGTTTTCTTTAATGGACCAGATTTTAATTAAATACTGCTCTGCCAGTTTCAAATAATGAAGATTAAAATGCATAAAGCAAGTCTTGCATGGAGAGACAAACAAATGTGGGGTTTGAGGGCGGGGTGACAGTGGGAGGGCTGGAGGCCTCTGGCATGACTTGTGGGGCTCCCATGGTGAGCCTGGCTCCATGTGACATGGGGTTCCTCCCCCTGATCAGCTCTGCTAGCTCATCGAGTGCTCTGATGAACTTAAAGTCCCGGAACAGCTGCCACCTCTGGCCACCCCACGACTATGCTGGGGAGCTCAGTTCTCCTGTTTGGGGCCCCGGACCCAGTACAGGAGCAGCAGGTGTCTGGGGCAGGGGACTTGAGGGTGGGTTCCCTACTGTCCCCTGGGGTACTTCGGTGCCTGGCTCCTGTTAAATAATCAGCAACTGTGTGTTGAAGCAATGAACGACAGTCATTTTTTGGGCAAGCTCTCCCGACCACTGTGATAGCACACACCTGTGTGACACCCACAAGCAGCTGTTGACTCACACTGACCAGTCCATGGCACAGGCCGACACCTACCTGTGCCTGCCTGGTGAAGATGTGGGTTAGGGAGAGTCTGGGCACAGAAGGCGGCCGCATGGCCCTGCCCTTCTCGATCTTACCGTCCAGTAGGTAGGGACAGGGGGCACACTGCACCCCTTGGACATGATAAGGAGGTGTTCGAGCACACGATGACTGATTGCTGCGGCAAGGCCGTGTACGCAGTGCCGAGCCGGCCAGTGATCGATGGGATCCAGGTGGGTTTTGTCTTGCCCTCTGGCTGGCATCGGGGCCTGCTGATTCCATCTACACCGGTGGTTCTCAAACCTGAGCCTGTCTCAGCGTTGCCTGGCGAGCTCGGGAAAACACGGTGCTTGCCCCACCCGCTGAGTGTCTGATTCAGTAACCCCGGGGTGGGGCTCAGGAGGTCACACCTCCGGCAGTTCCAGAGTGATGCCACGCTGCTGGTCTGGGGACCATACTTGGAGGACCTCTGCTCAGGGGCCGGAGCATCACCCTAGGTGTGCCTCACTGTCCTTCCTGGACCTCTGCTCAGGGGCTAGAGCCTCACCCTAGGTGTGCCTCACTGTCCTTCCTGGACCTCTGCTCAGGGGCCAGAGCCTCACCCTAGGTGTGCCTCACTGTCCTTCCCGGACCTCTGCTCAGGGGCTAGAGCCTCACCCTAGGTGTGCCTCACTGTCCTTCCCGGACCTCTGCTCAGGGGCCAGAGCCTCACCCTAGGTGTGCCTCACTGTCCTTCCTGGTCTGTGGCAGTGCGGCCGGTTCCTTGTAGTGGAGATTTTTCCTGCGCTGATGGGAGACCTGGATGGAACTCGGCCCCCTGACCTCCATTCTCCCATCCACCCACCCCCTTTACACTCAGTCATTTGGATGAGCCCTCACTGGATGGGGGGGGGGGGTGCCGCTGACCGCCCTGACCCCCCTGTTGTTCTCCGCAGGCTTTTTGTCCTGGGCATCGGCTTCTTCTCACTCTGCTTCCTGATGACGTCTCTGGGAGGCCAATTCTCGGCCCGGCGCCCGGGGGACTCCCCCTTCACCATCCGCACAGAAGGTATGTCGCTGGGGAAAGGGGAGTCAGAAGCCGTGCAGGTGTTTGCGGGTGAGGCTAGGGAGGCCTTTGAGCCTAGCACCGCAGAGGGCTCTCTGGGACCCCGGTCCGGCATCTTGGCTTCCTTATCAGTGGGCGTGTGAGTGGGGGCCCTTGGCTTGGGCTGCGTGACCTTGCAGGATGCTTTGGCTCTCGTCCTGGCTGGGGTCATTAGGGTTCCTCCCACCTGGGCTCTCAGGCCCGGGAGGGCTCTAAGCCAGGGTCTCCCAGGCACCGGAAAAAGCTGCCTGTGTTGCTTCTCTAGTGGAATGGGGGTCTAAATATGACACCAGTCTCTGTGAGACCCATGCATTCTGTGGCCACAGCAGGGGCAGATGGCAGGCCTGTCCGTGGGCTCTGCCCACATGATACTTGCAAGGCGGTGGCACAGAGGACCAGCTGGACCTGGTTTGTACCCTGGTTCATCGTCTACCAGCTGTGTGCCCTTGGCCGAGTCACTGAACTTGCGTACGGAGAAGGAAAGTAATGACCGTCCCGGGGGTGGGATTGGGTGGGCTCACGGCAGGTGGGTGCGATGGGGTGATGACCCGGCAGCCTCCTCCTGCAGGTGGCCCTGCTCCCGTCCTCCTGCTCAAGGAAGGTGGAGAACAGTGCTCTGTCCAGCTCAGTGTGTCACAGTGGCTCTCTGGTCAGCCGTGGGAAAGGGGAACATAGGGTAGCGGGAAAACGGAGGCCAACGGGTTTACTGGAACTGTCCAGAGGCTGGCTCTGTGGGCTTTCCCGGCCCCTCCGGGAAACCTCTCCCTGAAGTCTGCCTTCTCGAACCCCCGGGCTCAGCTGACTGGCTCCCCTGTTTCATGGCTGTCACCTAGCGGGGTGCCCTGGGGAACTTACTGTCCCCTCTGTGTCCCATCTCTGCCGGGCAGACGCGCAGCCTCCTCTGATAGCCGGGTAGTGATGTCAGCTAGCCCAGGACTGCCCTGAGGAAGTATTCAGAGAGCACAGCCTCCTCTGGTAGCCGGGTAGTGATGTCGGCTAGCCCAGGACTGCCCTGAGGAGGATTCAGAGAGCACAGACGGAGGGCCTGGAGCGGCCTCTGGCCACAAGCACAGGCTCCGTAAACGTTCACTGGAGGTGTTGAGTGTGAGACAGGACGCTGTAGAAAAGGGGAAGGACCCAGGAGGTGCCGGCCGTCTACATGGGAGTCGCCTGAGGACTGAGGTTGGGAGGGCAGCTGGGCCAGTTGGGAAGGTGCCCTGGAGGGGAAGCTTGGGGGGGGGTACAAGAGATCATGGGGGGTGTGGGGAATGATGCTCCAGCTACCTGGGTGCCGTCCCTGGGGAGAGGGCGTGTCTGTCTGGGTGGGCTACCATAAGGGGCTTGAGGAAACTGGACCTCCAGGAGGGAGGTCAGGGATCAAGTGACAGCAGTCAGGGGCTGGGTGACGAGGGGTGCATGGTTGGGTGTATGGGTTCTTCTGCTCATCTCCCTGAGGGTTGGGGCCCCGGTGGGGTTCCACACCGACGTGGCTGGGGAGAAAAAGGAGAGGAGACCCTCCCGCAGCCTCTGGGCTGTGGCCTCCCTGGGGAGGTCCAGGTTCCCCTCTGGGCCAGTTTATATTTTGTAATAAAGTTCTCTAGTCTGGGGGTCAAAGGGGACAGACACCTCATTCTATAGCCTGCACACTCACCAAGATTCAGGGAGAAGGAGGCTGAAGGGAGAAGCGTAACTCGGAGGGGTCTAACCTAATTCTCTCTTGCTGCAGCTGGGGCCCAGGGCAAGGATTTTGTGTGAGCTCCCCTCCCACCCCAGTGCCTCCTCCCTGCCTCCTGCCTCCGCTTCCCACCTCCTGTCTTAGGGAGGAACTGGCTTCCTCCTGGTGACGGGATGTGACGTGTCGGAGGCCTCCTTTTCCGTGCTGCCGCAGGTCCCCAGGGCCTGTGTGGCTGCTCCCAGCTCCCTGTCTTTCCTTGAAGAAGTAGAGGTCCCAGGCTACCTGGGCTGGGGGTGGGGGCTGGTCTGCAGGCTGGAGGTCCTTGGTTCAGCTGCATGTGTCTGCCCGGACTTTCTGCTGTGCCCTGGCCTTGCCAGACCTCCTGGGCCCGGCTGGGATTTGAATCTGGGGCATACTTGCTCTGTGGCTGTCTCTGGCTCTGGACCTCAGTACCAAAGGGCTCCTTTCAGAGGCTGGAAATGGGTGGGTGGGCCAGGGCCCAGGGGCTGCCCTTGTGCCCTCCGCTGCCTGGAGCCCAGAGCCCCCATGGCCTCGGCCTGTATCTTAGGTGGCCGTTTGCAGACACAAATGTGCTCACGTCTCCTGCTGCACAAACAGCTCTCACGCCAAGCGCAGGGAGGTCTGTCTTATCTGCTGAGGTGGGGGCTCCTTCAGTTTCCAGGAGGCAGTGGGAGAGGGTGGGGGTGGGGACGGGAAAGGAGGACGTGCGGGAGGACGGGAGAGACAGAGAAAGAGCTGTGTCTGGGGAGTGGATGGGCCTCCGTGGGCAATCAAACACCCCTGACAGTCACTGTGAGGAACCATTTGTACCTCTTGCCTCCCAGCTTGCTCTATTTACATGGAAATGCGGAGGGACCGTGTGCGAGCTGTGCAATGTGTCACTGGGGCCTCACATTAAACACATTTCCATTCAGCGGACGCCCAGCATGGGGAGGTGACTCCGGGCAGGCGGCGTCCCTCTGCTGGCAGCCCCTGCCTGGCCGTGGTGGTGTCCAGGGAGCGAGTCACGTGGGCAGGTGGCTTCCCTCCCAGCGACCCACCCCTGCCTTGTCCTGGGCAGAAATGATAGGGGGCTGCCTTCTGAGGTCTCAGAAGCTTCCGGGGTCCTGCGCCCTCTGCAGATGGGCCCCAGCAGCTGCGAGGCGTCTTGTGGCCTTGGTCCAGTCTGATGGAGGTGGCCTTGGGGACCCACCTGCAGGAGGGGGATCTGTCTGCTTGGCTCATCCATAAGCCCTCGGTCTCCGGGAGTCACTTGTTCTGTTGACATTTTAAAGAATTGACTTAATCCCTCCCTAGAAGGGCAGTCCAGAACCCCAAGGCCTCCTAGGACTCAGGTTATGTTCCCTGGCCACCCCTCGCTCTGATCTCCTGCTTCTGTTGAATGATCCTACTCGGCCTCTCCCCTCCTGCCTCCTCGGTCCCCCGTGTTGACCTAGTGGGAAGGGCACCGTGTTCCCACTGAGCGTCCGCCATGCAGAGGTGGGGGTAAGGAGGGGCTCGGTGGCCGCTCAGCACAGCAAGCGGATGACAGGTCCCTTTTGCGCCCTGGCCTTTCAGAGCCCCTCCCCCCACCGTCCTGCAGCAGGAGCTTCCGGTTCTCTCAGCCCCTCTGGCCGCCCCTCCACCTGTGCGTCAGCGCCTTGTCCCCTCTCCTTTCTGCCAGGCTGAGGGGGAGTCAGTGTCCCTGCGTGAACGGGCAGAGGCCTTTGGCTTCCTCTTTGTCTCACTCTGAGCAGCCGACTCTGCTGTGACCCACCGGGGCTTCAGCAAAGCGAAGCAGAGCCCTCTCCCGAGGGGGAGCCTGCCAGCTTCTCCAGGACCCGTTCTTTCCTTTCCCGTCACCCTCATCTCTGCAGGCGATTAGGGGACGACATGGCCTATGGAACCTCAGGGCTCAGTAAGTCTGTGCCCCAGTTCACAGGAGGGAAACTGAGGCCCAGAGAAGGAAAGCGATAGGCCCATCCATTTGATACCCATTTTCTTCAACACCCAACCTCACCCTGTGTCAGTGTGTGTGTGTGTGTGTGTGTGTGTGTGTGTGTGTGTCTGCCTGTCTGTCTGCCCCTCTTCCTCTGCTCTCCCGCCCTTGGCCCCTCCCTCCCTCCCCATTCATCTTTCCTGGGAGCCAGGGGCCCTGCCTCTTTAAGGAGACAGGCTCCTCCCTGCTCCATATTTGATGTCCAGCCGGCACTGCCCTGACATGTGAGTGAGCCTCCCGGGCTCCCGTGGCCTCCCTTTCGATGACTGTAGGCAGGCTCAGCTGGCAGGGGACCCCAGCCAGGAGGTGACTTGGTGTGAGAAGCAGTGACATCCACTGGACTGGGCCCAGAGCTAGGGGATATGGGGGACAAGCAAAGCAGACATGTCACAAGCAGCCCCGCGATGGGGAGGCTCTCTGGGCTCCCCCCCTCAGCTAGCCCCAAGCTTGCAGCAAAGGAAACCAGTCCCTTCCTGCCCCCCCCCCGCCCCATCTCTGCCTCTTGTTCCCAGCCGCCTGCCCTGCTCTCTCCTGCCCCTCCAGTGCGGTGACGTTGAGCTGCAGATGGGGTCTGCTATCGTTGCCTTGAGTTGGGGACATTGAGCTGGAGAGTGTCAGGATGACCCCCCTTGGCCACGGGGTGGGGGTGGGGGGTGGCAGAGCTGAGCCCTGCCGCTTTCTTTCCTGAGAAGCAGATACTGTTGGTGCTCCCGGTCGGGCCTTTACGACTCCCACGCCAGGGGGCGGCCCTGCTGCTCTCCGTCTGGGGCTCTCCTGCCACCCGCGGAAGCAGTAGCTCGTGGCTGTCCCGGGAGCATCCTGAAGCAGTGACTGGCCGGGGATGGCGTGCATGGCCCAGCCTGGAGGGAGGACTGAGTGGGTTCCACACCTCTGGGTTACCCAGCGGTGACACACCCTCTCTGGGCTGTCTCCCCTGCCCTCTGTCACCTCCCCACTCCCCAACCGAGGTTTCCCTCACCACCCAAATAAACAACCTTTGTTTTGGAGTCTGCTTCTGAGGAAGCCAAGGGAAGGCGCCCCCTGCCCCTCCCGGAAGCTCCAAAAGCATTGGGGTGTCCGCGGACTCAGCTCACTTGTTGGCAGTAATTCAGGCCTGGTCCTTGGGGGCGCAGGGAGCAGTGCCGGGGAACTGAGCACCTGTGCACCCACCTGTGTACCGTGTGGAGGGGCTTTTAAAACATCCGTGAGATTTCATTAAAGAGGAAGTGAGGCCCGGGCCGGGGATGGCAGGCTGATGGCAGGGAACGATTACAAAGGAAATTGCGGGGAGTCTCCCGCTGGTTAATGGGATCGTGGCTGAAGCACCTCGTTTTCATTTAATTTTATTCTTCAAGAGGTCTCCTTGGCCCTTCAGTCTTGGAATTGATCTTTGGGAACCTGATCTTTGGGACCAGCTTGAGAGTCAGGACAGATTCTTGATGGTTTTCTGAAGTGGGGTCTGGGGCGGGGTTGGGGGAGGGACATGGTCGCCGAGCAGCCTCTCCTGTGCATCTGAGCCATGTGGGGGGTCCTGGGCCCCACGCCCCGAGATCGGAATGGGCAGACTAGACCAGGGCCCAGGAGTCTGGACTTTAGCAGTCTGGCCAGGAGGTGCAGGTGCGGGGTGAATGGTCGACCAGTTTTGGAAACCTTGATCCAGCAGTTCTGTCTGGAGCTTGGTGTAGGGGCTTTGAGGTACCTGTCCCACTCTTGGGCCGTCTCTGTCATCTCACAGACCTGAGATTACGCCTAAAGCTCGATTTTGTAGGCGACCAAACTGAGGCCCAGAGAGGTTAAAAGATGATCCCGGTGCCACACAGCTGGTGGGAGCGGGCTTGGCCCCCTGCTCCCTAGATGCCTGCAGGAGACGGCCGGGCAGGCTCCCTTTCCTGACCCCTCCGCTTCTGAGGAAGGGAGGAGTGGGGCTGGGGTCTGAGCCACCCTGGCCTGGGGACCAGCTGGCCTCAGGTGGCCTCCAGGTGCTCGGGCCTGGCCTGACTGTGGCCGTGCTCTACCCGCAGTGATGGGCGGGCTGGAGTCCCGAGGCGTCCTCCGCAAGATGAGTGACCTGTTGGAGCTGATGGTGAAACGCATGGACGCACTGGCCAGACTGGAAAACAGCAGCGAGCTGCACCGGGCTGCTGGTCATGGGCACTTTGCTGTGGACAGGTGAGAGGGGCACGGAGTGGGAGAGGGGGGGTACGCAGCCTCAAAATGCACTCCAGAGCTCAGTGGGGGGGGGTGTGCGTCGGTCACCCCCTTTTTCGTTATTCTGGAGAAAATTTTAGGAATACAGAGAGCCACGCGGTAATAGAACCCAGAGCACCTTTCTTTTTTAGAGAGAGTAGAAGGGAGGGAGAGAGAGAGAAACATCGATGTGAGAGGGATTGGTTGCCCCCCAACTGGGGCCAAGGATCGAACCTGCAACCCAGCTATGTGCCCTTGACCGGACTTGAACCCGCAACCCTTCGGTCCGCAGGTTGACGCTCTAACCGCTGAGCCAAACCGGCCAGGGCGAACCCAGAGCGCCTTTCTACCCCCCAGATTCAACAGCTGTTCATAGTGTGTCACTTAGGTGGCCTGTCTTTCTTGCTTCCTTTTTAATAAAACATCTCCGATGAAGGCTGAAGGGTCTTTTAACTGCTTCCCCGGAGACAAGTGCTTTTCTGAGTCTGGAGGACGTTCCTTCAGTCCGTTCTGTGTGCTCTGCACCTGCGTTTTGCGCACCTCCACGTTACAGGTGCGTAGTGTGCGGTGTTTGCAGTGCCCCGCCGGCGGCATCTCACCTGCTGTCACTCAGCGTGACGACTTGGAGCCCTCTGTGACGAGAGGCATGTGTGGATGTCCACGTGGGCGTTGATGGACTGCCCTCCACTGATGGACTTGCGCCCTCTTTGCCTAAGGGAACATCAGGTTCATTCATTCTGAGTATCTCCCTGCTGTGGCCAGAATGTGCCAAGATTCCCGAGAGTGTGCGTTCCTGTCCCACCTACCTCAGCGGTGTCCCCAGGAACCCAGGTGGCGTTCACCCAAATCGCCTGCCATCCATGTCCATGTTCTCCGGACCCCAGAGAATGAAGTCAGGGTGTCCCACCTGGGGGTCCTGTCCCCCATGTGGCTGTGGGGGAAGGGCTTAGGGGAAACGAGCCGCTCTTGACCTTTTCGATCCTGGGACGCATTGCGAGTGCGTTTGCTCAGTGTGTTCTGGCTGCTGAAGAAGTAGTTGGAAACCACACTTTGACACAGTTTGGGAAAAGTTGTACCTCAGCCAGCGTGTGTGATGTTGAAGCCAAAGCTCCAGGCATTTCCGAGGAGAAGTGGGCCGCTCCGATGGCAGGTGGCAGGCCGCAGGGGCAAGGGGACTTACCAGGCTTGTCTGGGTGGCAAGACAGGTGGCTCTCCCCCTGCCCGCCAGAACCTCAGAAGTTTGTGTAGAGGCCTTAGCTGGCGTCAGTCATGTGCCACCATCCAGATGGTCTCAGCAACACCTGGCTGTCTCCAGGCTGCGTCCTTGAAACAGCTCCCACTGTGGCGTACATGCCAAGGGCAGGGGCGGGGGCAGGAGCCCGGGGTCAGCTCCGGGTCAACCGTGGTCATGTCCTCTTTTTTTTTTTTTTGGTTAATCCTCACCTGAGGATATTTTTCCATTGATTTTTAGATAGAGTAGAAGGGAGGGAGACAGAGAGAGAGAGAGACATTGATGTGAGAGAGACACATCGACTGGTTGCCTCCCACACGACCCCGACCAGGACTGGGGATCAAACCTGCAACCCAGGTATATGCCCTTGATGGGAATCGAACCCACGACCCTTCTGTCCTTGGACCGGTGCTCTAACTGGCTTGGGCTGGCCAAGCCCTCTTGATGCCGTTCAACAAGGAGGAGACTGCGCACAGAGGGGTGCAGGAACTCGCTCAGCTGTGAGGGGCTGGGCCTAGCTCCGAGCCCCCCTTTCTGACCAGCGTGCTCGTGATGCCCGTGCATGAAACGTGCAGCTTGTGTGTGTTCGTTTTTAATCCCTTCGCAAGACTTTTCACATCAATGAATTCACAACTCAGGAAGAAAACTCTTGGTTAGGCTTTGGCTCTGATTTTCTGGTTTGGAAAATGGAGACACTAGAATCAGTCTTGGAGCCTGGGAGTAAATGCGTTCCTGGGGTGGGGAGCCCAGCACAGTGCTTGGCTCCTGGCTGGAGCTTTTGTCCACAGTCAATCGGGCCTCTGGGTGGATTTTCCAGCCATGTGCTGGGTCCCTGTTAGCTGCTGTCTCAACCTCCAGGGGCTGAGTGTCTGACCGAATAAACTAAAGAGATCCACTTGGTAGGTGTTGGACTGACTAAGCGCCAGACACTGCTATAGGTGTGGAGGACACAGTGAGGTTTGTTGTCCTCGTTCCTGTGGGGGAGACAGGCAGGAACCGAAAAAAAAGAAAGAAATGAGATCATGTCAGATACTGATCCGTGCTCTGAAGGATTGGGGGTGGATGAATAGGACATGGTGATTTAGGCAGGGTGGTCAGGGAAGGCCCTTCTGAGTTGGTGATATTTGGGCTCAATTCTGAAGGAGGGGAAGGAGCCAGCCACATGAGGAGCTGGGAGTAGAGAATTTGAGGTAGGGAGAGCAGCAAGTGCAAAGGCCCTGGGGTAGGAACAATGTCGGTATGTTGGAGGTAAAGGACCAATGTAAAGGCCAACGTGGCAGACTGGGGGTGGGGGATAGGAGGGGGTGGGAGAGGGCAACAGGGCAGGTGGCCTAGGGCTTTGGTAGCTATGGTAAGGATTTCTGCGACACTATTTTAAGAGCTGTGGGAGGTTGTTGGAGGGCTTTAAACCAGGGAGTGGTCCGATCTGGCTTCTTTTTTAAAAAGATCACTGCTGTGTGAAGAATGGATGGAGGGCAGCAAGATGGGAAGCAGAGGGGCCAGTGGCAGAGTCGGGGAGATGGTGGCAAAGGTGCTGGGCCCCTGGAGTTCCCTCTGAGGCATGAGACTACTTTCTTCTCTGTGTACACAGGTCAATCTTCTCTGATGCTTTCTGTGTCCCCTGTGATCCAGCCTCTTGCCCCCTCTCTCATCCTTCCCACTTTCCTGTCTGCCCCTAGCTGGGCTGCTGACCAGCCTCTGTCCACAGGTCTGGTCACCCGGGCGAGGGCAGAGGACCCAGCTGGCTGTGGGCTGAGCGTCCTGCTGTGGGCAGCGGAGCTGAGGGCCAGGGGTACTTGGGCTCTGGGTGCTAGCACCGGCACGTTCAGTGTGTCTCTGGATTTCTTCCAGTTCTGGCCTGCCCTCCCTCCCCTGCCCTGCCCTTCCTCTCCTGGGGAGCACACACACCTCGCAGCTCCATCCCGGGAAATAGCGACAATCCATCATGACCAGCAGAGCCCATCAAGCGTCACCGGCAGAGCCGTACATTTCAGGACCAGTGTCGCTCCTGTTTCAGAGAGGGACGCGGTGCGTGTGTCCAGGCTTGCTCCCACCTCCCCACGTGGTCGTGTGCTGTCTCTGGGACCCTGAGCTCCTCAACCCCGAACACGGTCACACCCTTGACTTGGTCTTCTCATCCTGGACTCTGTCTTAGGAAGAGTCTCTTAGCTTCAGGAGCAGTCCTTTGACTTGCTGGGCACTGTGGCCTTGCTGTCACTCCTCACCTGAGGATATTTTTTCCATTGATTTTCATAGAGCGGAAGGGAGGGAGGGAGAGGAAGAGAGACAGACAGACAGACAGACAGACAGACAGACATTGATGTGAGAGAGACACATTGATTGGTTGCACGACCTTGACTGGGGCCAGGGATCAAACCTGTAGCCCAAGTACATGCCCTTGACCGGGAATTTAACCCAACAAGACCCTTCGGTCCGCAGGCCGACACTCTGACCACCGAGCCAAACCGGCCAGCGCAACTGTGGCCTTTTCAATAGCGTTGGGAAGTTTGAGTGATGATTTCAGTGCCCGCCAGTGAGGAAGCGGTTAGATTCGGGCGGCACCTCCCTCAGTGGGGTTAGGCAGCCATTTACAAGTGTGTAGACGGGGAAATGCAGGGATTTTTTAAAAAATCCTCATCAGAGGATATTTTAAAATTGATGTTAGAGAGAGAGGAAGGGAGAGAGAAACATCGATGTGAGAGAGAAACATCGATTGGTTGCCTCCCATACGCACCCTGACTGGGGATCAAACCCGCAGCCTAGGTATATGCCCTGACCAGGACCCAAACCCGCAACCTTTCCGTGTACGGGAGGGTGCTCCAACCAAGCGAGCCTCCGGCCGGGGCAGAAATGAGGGGATTTTAACGGTAAGGGAAATGTGAAAAAAGCAGTTATGTCATTATAGAGTTGGATTACATAGCGTGTAAAACTCAATAAAAATAAAATAGTGCAGAGAAGGTGGCAGAGAGGATATACATCACAATTCTGTCTGTGGGTAATGAGATGTGGGTTCTCTCCCCACACCCGCCAAATAATTTGTTTGGAAAAGAAGCTTTATTTAAAAACTCGAAATGCTTCTAGACATCGAAGCCGTCTCTGTTGTCGGGGCCCCGTGGCCTGGAGGGTCCTTTTCCTGGGGGTCTGCGTGTGAGTGGGGGGGTGGCAGGGCAGGGGACACTTTACCTATTAAGACAACTTTGGGCTCAGTTAAAAAAAAATTTTTTTTAAATCCTCACCCGAGGATATTTTCCGTTTATTTTCAGACAGTGGGAGGGAGAGAGAGAGAGAGAAAGAAACATCCACCTGAGAGACACATTGACTGGATGCCTCCCGCACGGCCCCAACCAGGGCTGGGGACCGGACCGTAACTGAGGCTGATGCTCTAACCGCTGAGCCAAACCGGCCAGGGCAAAAAAAAATTTAATATGTTTTTGTTGATTTTTTTTGGGAGAGAGAGGAAGGGAGAGAGAGATGGAAACATCATTGTGAGCGAGAAACATCAGTTGGCTGCCTCCAGCACGCCCTCCGCTGGGGATCGAGCCCACAGCCTGGGCAGGTGCCCTGGCCGGGAATGGAACCGGTGCCTTTCAGTCCATGGGATGACACTCAGTCCACTGAGCCACACCGGCTGGGCTGGGCTCAGTTTTAAAAGACATACCTCATTTGTCTCAGAGGCTGAGCTGGGCCCAGCTCTGGGGTTTGCTCCTTCCTAATGGGACAGCCTTGTGGTGAACCCTCCGGGAGCTTGTCTGGCTCCAGGGCTGGAGAGAAGCCAGGCTGACGGGAGGGAGGGCGGCTTGGTGAGGTCAGTCAGTCCTCCAGGCTGGAAACCTATCGAATATGACAATAAATGTGAATGGGTTAAATATCCCTAACAGAGACACAGATTCTCAACATCCAGTTATGTGCCATTTGTAAGACAGGCCCAAACCCAAATGACTCAGGAAAGGAAAGTGTGTCTGGAAAACACAAATGCAAAGAAAGGTGGGACGGCAGTGTGTGTTCAAACAAAGCAGGGTCTCAGGCAAAGGGCGTTTAACAGGGCAAAGAGTATGGGAAGCATGTCAACCTCACTGATAATACAAATTCCACTTTTAAGAAACAGTTTAGCCCAGCTGGTGTGGCTCAGTGGATGAACGTCGACCCATGCACCAAGAGGTCGCTGGTTCGATTCCCGGTCAGGGCACATGCCCAGGTTGTGGGCCCGATCCCCAGTGGGGGGCATGCAGGAGGCGGCCAATCAATGTTCTCTCTCATCGATGTTTCTATCTCTCTCTCCCTCTCCTTTCCTCTCTCTCTAAAATCAATAAAGAAAAAAAAAACAACAGTTTAACTGTTTTCTAAACAAACTGACAAATACATTTTAATTATAAGACTTTTATCATGGAGGGTACCTCCCAATAGACACATCTGTCCATGTGCTACTATTAAGAAGACAGCAGGAAAAGGGTCAGTACAGTGTGAATACCCATGATATGTCACCATTAAAAATCATATTAAAAAATATTTAATGGTCCGGCTGGTGTGGCTCAGTGGATTGAGCGCCGTCCCAGGGACTGAGAGGTCCCAGTTCCATTCCCGGTCAGGGCACTTGCCTGGGTTGTGGGCTCGATCCCCAGTAGGGGGCGTGCAGGAGGCAGCCGATCGATGTTTCTCACACTGATGTCTCTCGCTGTCTAAAAAATCAATAAAAACATATTTAAAAAAATATTTAGTAAACGGCAGTGTGCTCATCATATGATGTACGTAAAAAAGAGTCAGGATACAAGGCATATACAGTAAGATTTCAGTGTGTCCTAAATAAAATACACGTATGAGATGTTAAATACACCCTCCAGGAGAAAGCTGGGCCAGGGGTGGGTGTTCTGAACACCCAGGCTTTGTCTCATGCGCGGGCACTGATCCCTCGCCCAGGTGATGGAATCACACACCCAGCTCCAGCTCTGTTCCCAGCAACAGTGGGAGGATATCTGTGATCTATCATATGTCTATCAATCATATATATGTATGTATATGTGCACGTGTGTGTGTGTGTGTGTGTGTGTCTCGGTGCAGGAGAGAGGAATCATCTCCGCTTTTGCTGGGGAAGGGCTGGCAGGTCCTTGGTCATCTGTTCGCAGCCCCCCCATGAAGAGGGGCTGAGAAGGGAGCAGTAAAAACGCAGGGTGGGGGTCCCTGTGTCCCATGTGGTGTGTGTGAGAGGGAGACAGACAGACAGACACAGAGCACATGTCCCGTCTGCGCTGCTCCACTTCTGGGTCTGGGTGCTTGTGTCTCTTGCTACGTGTGTCTGCGGGCACCTGTGTGTGGGAGTCTTCGTGTTTTTCAAGGAAACGCTCAGTTTCATAATAAAATAACAACTCCCAGCAAGCACGCTGGCCAGCTGTGCAGAAATCGATACCCCGTTAATTGAATGTAACCCTCATAAATCATGGGAGGAACTCGAGATTAAACCTCCTTCCCCCGGTGTCCTGGGGAGCTCTTGGAGGGGTCGGGGGAATGGAGGCTGGAATTGGTGGTTGCCTCGAGGGGCGGGGAGGGCGGGCGGCCGGAGCCTCAGGTGACCTCTCATAGTCAGTGCTGGGAGGCAAGTGGCCACTGGCCACCTGTAGGAGCCAGAGTTCCCGGCTCGGCCCTGGCCCTGGGTTGGGAGCAGAGCGTCCTATGGCTGGAGGGGGAGTCTGTGGTGTTGGCTGCCTCTTTGGGGGGATCCTGGGGCAGGTGCTGACTACACCAGGTCAGCCTTGGGGGCCAGCCGGCTCCAGGCCACTTGTGGTCTGTGGGCGTGAAGTGATGCCCGGGCAGGAGAACTGTGAATACCAGGGCTACTTAGAACACCGCCAGGAGGCCCCTGTGGGGAGTGGGCGGACCGGAGCCTGGTCTGGCCTTCTTTGACTTTCCAGGTAAGAAGTGATATTGTGGTGGAACTTCTAGTGCTTAGCAGATGTGCAGAAAACACTCAGGCCAGGTCTTGCAGGCTGAGAGCATCGAACTGCTTTGCAGATGCAGAGGACGGAGCAAGGGCGGGCACAGAGGGACCCGGTTGTACCTTCCGGGCCAGTTCTCCCCAAAGGAAGGGTGGGGCCGCAGGAACCGAGGTCCTGTCTAGCTCAGAGGTCCCGGGTTGGAAGCTCCCTCTCCTGAGCCTGGGCAAATTCTCCAGGCTACGGCGCTCCCGAGGAGGCAGTGTGAAGGTTTGGGCACCCCGAGGGGGTGGCTCCTCGAGGCAGGGCCAGTAAGAGCTCCCGAGGGGACACCTGTTTGCCCTCTCCCCATGGGGCAGGGACAGTGGTGGTCTCATCAGGAGGTGCCAGCACACCCCAGGCCATGACTTTCTCCCTGGTACCCCTTCCCAAGGCTATTTGCAGACCCTTGGGTCTCAGTCTGATTTGGCCCACTGTGGGCACCTTTCCGGGAGAGAGGGGGTCCTATCCAGGTCTGCAGTCCCCAGATGAAGGAACTGGGCTCAGGCAGGGGAAGGACTGGCCCAGGTCATAGAGCCAGAGGGGACCGAGTCTGGCCTGCATTGTCTCACTCCGGCCCGGGGTACTGAGAACTTGGGCAACCTCATACTGCCATATTTTTGGCGGTTTGGGGGTGAAAAGGTCCCCTGATTCCTCGTGGGGTCTCTGCCCAGCTGGGAGGGATGGTGGGACCCTTTGGGCTGGTATCAACCCTACTGATCCTACGAATGCCCTGATAATGCAGAAGACATCTTTCTGCCCCTGCCTGGCACCCACCGTTTACAGGCTGGGCCAGAGATCCTCGCTGCCCTCTGCTGCTGGTGCCCTGGGGAGCCCCAGCCGGGCTTGGGAGCAACCTCCTGTACAGGGTTGTGCAAAGGCCCGGGCCAGACTCGCCTCAGCCAGGAGCCGGAGGGGACGTCGTGAGGCTGGTCTCCTGGGCAACCTCCCAGCAGCAGCCAGGATCCTCTCCTGGGCCTCAGATCCCTCTAAGCCTCTGGGTCAGCAGTGTCAGCATTGGGAGACTCACCCCTTTCAGATGTGGTCCATTCTGTGGGCGGCACCTCTAACTGGGGGCTTCATCCTATCCGAAATGGGTGAGGCCTAACTTGCTGTGTCCACCACAAGTGACAGTAGCAATAGGTGCCGAACAGGTGATACTAAAACCCAAGAACGGACACTGCGGGCAAAGCCAAGTGCAGAGACCATTTATTCCTCGGAGCCGCCGGACGGGGGCGCCCCCTGTACTGGGCCTGCCTTGGATTCCCCTGTGTCTGTGGTGCCCAGAGCAGAGCCTGGCACGGAGCAGGCACGCGGTAAATCTATATGGAAGGCACGTGTCGGTGGGACCTCCTCCCGGGCATCTCTTCTGAGACCCCCAGCCCGCCCCCTCCCCCCACCCCCGGGCTTAGCCCTGGGTCTTCATTCGCGCCGCCCAGCCAGGCCCTGCCAGAGCCAGTTTGGCTCATCTGCATTCATCACCTTTTCAAATGCCCGCACCTCAGATGAAAAAGAAGTGGGAATATGCTGTGGGCAGGAAGAGTGACGGTCTCTCTGTCATTTGCGCCAGGGGAAGGAAACGGGGTGCGTTGGGCGGGGGGAGAAAAGCAGAGGGTGTCCGCCTCTTCCCCCTGCCTGGCAGACCGAATTCCAGGTCTGTACCCTGGTAACAGGCCCCACAGGGCTAGGGTGGATGTTGCCAGGGAAATTCCTTCTGCCAGGTCTTTTTCCGCCTTTACCACCTGCTGGGGGTGGGGGTGGGGGCGGGGGCGCTGCCTGTTATCCCAGTAGAAACAGTACTGAAGGTTGCACCCCCGTGATGTCACTTCATAGACTGGGGAGGGCCTGTGTTCTGCTCAGTCATGGCCTTGGTGCTGATGTCCGGCCCCTGTGCCCACCTCTAGGCGCAGACCCCTTCCAGGTACACTGCCTCGCTGCCCGCTATGGGCGCCACCTGCCCGGGATGGAGGGGATGGGCAGTGGGTCTTCCCGATGCTGCCCAGCCATGTCCCAGGGCAGCCTTTTCTGATGATTGAGTCCAGTGTCCCACCCGTGGCTCCAGGCTGCTCCCTGTGCCAAGGACACAGGACTGGGGCCCTTGGACAGGCTGTAAACTCGGCATGTGTCCTGGCGTTTGTCAGGGAGACCCGAGCCCCTGTCCTCCCGCCACGCCTGTGGCTCAGCCTCCCGCGTCTGCCCCGCTGCAGGCTGCCCAGCTGCATCCCGAGTTCCCACTCAGTAGCTCTGTGACCCCGAGCAAGCAACTCGACCTTGCTGTGCCTGGGTTTCCTCATCTGTACAGTGGGGCCAGAAGAAGAATCACGATGTCGGGAAAGTGAGCCGAGTCGGTGTACATACAGAGCGTGGCAAGGCAGTGTTCCTGGTGGCTATGTTACTGTCATTATCGCCCCAGTGTGTTTGTGTGTCCTCCGCACAGTCTGGGAAGAGCCCTGCCTCCCGGGCTGCGTCAGGACTTCGGGGGCCCTTCCCCCCAAACTACTAAAAAGTGTATTCGTTTCCTGTAGCTGCCGTAACAAAGCCCCAGAACCGTCCTGGCTCACAGCCGTAGAGGCCAGAAGTCGGAGATCAAGGTGTCGGCAGGTGTCGGCTGGTGACAGCCGGGCCACGCTCCCTTCGAAGGCTCTTGGGAAGGATCTGTTCCGGGCCCCTCTCCTGGCGGCTGGTAGTTTCTCGGCTCATGACAGCAAAGCTCCAGCCTGCCCCTGGCCTTCTCCCTGTGTGTGCGTCTGGATCCCAATTCCCCCTTTTTATGAGCCCGACAGTCATGTTGGAATCGGGCTCACCCTGCTCCAGTGTGTCCTCCTGTTAACGTCCCTAATTCCATCTGAAATGGCCCTGTTTTCAAAGAAGGTCACATTTTAATTAAGGTTCTGGGGGTTAGGACTAAATCGTAACTTGGAGGGGGTACAGTTTGACCCATGGTAAAATTATATTTTATGGCCGTGTTGGTAGAAAAACAAACATGTTAACTGTACATTGAAATCATTTCTTTGACCTACAATTTTCCCCTCGCTTTTTAAAGAAATGAAAACATTTTCATGGACCCCTGAAAGCATGGTGGGCCCTGGCTCTGTGCCTCCTGGGCCTGATGGAGAAGTCAGCCCGCCACCATCCTGACCCCACGGTGATGCCACAGCTCCGGGTCCTCTTGGGCGCCGTCGGCTGGAGGCAGCCGCGGGCTGCGCCCCAGCCCATCTCTCCTTTTTCTTTTCCACGGAGGCTCTTCCCAGGTCATGGATGTGCTATGGTTTGAGGTCACGGGGCACTTTATTCTCATTTTTAAAAAAAGCTTCTCAGAGAGAAGCCTAATCGTGTATTATTTGAAATAGAAAATGTGGCCGACTGCTGAGTCCAGTATAATAATAGTGATGCCGAGAATTCTCTCGAACAAGTTGAACTTGTTACATCAGATGCCATCTGCACTATTTAAAGCCTGAGCCAGCAAGATGTTCTATGCAAAGACGCTTGTCATCTGAAAATTGCTGAGTCCCCTAAAAAGTAAAGTGCTTGGCTCTGTGGTTAGACTTACGACACTTCCTCTCGGGGCTGGGGTAGCCTCCGTAGGTGGGGAGTGACAGAATCCCAAACATTGATTGAGTGCCTACTATATGCGGAGCATTTTACATGCAGGCTCATGTCTGATCCTGCAGCCACTCTGCGAGGTCATTGAGATTGTTCAGATTTCATAGGAGCTGGCCCCTGAGTTCAGGGAGGTTAGGTAACTTGCCCAAGGTCACACAGCTGTTCAGTGGAGTCAGGATTTGAATCCAGGACCTCTGACTCTGAGGCCCTCTGAATAAGGTGGAGGGTCACTGACCCAGGGCTTGAGAAGTCACGGGTGCTCCAGTGAGAGGGGCACAGTCAGAGAGAGCCCCTGGGGATGGGGAGGGAGGAGGGAACACCTGAACCATTTTCTTTTAATTCTGAAGATGGTGATTGTCTGAGTGTCCTGGGGCTGCCATAAAAATTGACCACAAACTGCCCTGGCCGGTTAGGCTCAGCGGTTAGAGCATCAGCCCGCGGACCAGAGAGACCCGGGTTCGGTTCCTGCTAAGGGCACGTACCTCGGTTGCAGTTTGTCCCTGGCCCCGGTTGGGGTTGTGTGGGTGGCAGCCACTCGATGTGTCTCTCTCACATCGATGTTTCTCTCTCTCTCTTCCTCCCTCTCTCCCTCCCACTCTATCTGAAGATAAATGCAAAAATGTCTTTGGGTGAGGATAAAAAAAGAAAAAAAAAACTGACCACAAACTGGTGGCTTAAAACCACAGAAATGTGTCCTCTCTCAGTTCTGAAGGCCGGCAGTCTGAAATCAAGGCGTCACCAGGCCCTCCTTCCTTCCGAAGGCTCCAGGGCGGGCTCCTTCCTGGCCTCTTCCAGCTCCTGGCGCTTCCAGGCTGTCCCTGGCTTGTAGATGCCTCGCTGCAGCCTCTGTCCCCGCGTGTGTCTTCGCCTGGCCTTACAAGGACACCAGCCTTTGAACTTAAGGCCAACCTAATCCAGTGTGACCTCAACTGATTACATCTGCAGAGACCCTATTTCCAAATAAGGCACGTTCTGAGGTTCTGGGTGGACGTGACTGTGGGAGCACTATGAACCCAACGCAGCGAGGGGCTCGGCCCGGGGCCTGTGCCGGCCAGTGTGGAGGCCGGTCCCTGTCCTTGAGGACGTAGGACTCCGTTGGAGGTTTCCGGCCACTCACAGTCACACCCTGAGGCGTGGGGGCTCAGAGAAGGGGTCCGGCTCCCGCAGGGTGGACAGAACAGAGCCTTGGGGGAAAGGTGCTTCAGGAAGTGGGTGAGGTCCCTTCCAATGTCCCTGGGGACCTAGCAGGGCTCCGCTGGTCCCTGCAGGGGTGTGTGCCCTGGGCAGGAGTCTCCGGTTAGAAGGCAGGAGGGCACCTGGTCCTCCCCACCCCAGAGCATCTTCTGTCGTGTATTGGCTGCCTGAGCTCGGCACCCACCCTGACCCCGCAGCCTCGAGGTTCTGGCCATCTGCACTGGGCCACCTTCTTCGGTCACCTGAGTAACCCTTCCCGTCAGAGGCGTGTCCATCCTTGTCCATTGGTTGTCAGGGAGACACTTCCACAACCATCACTCGGAACTTATGTCAGAGCCCAGTGGACGCCCAGGTCACCACGGCCCTGCTCAGTGGGTGTGTATCCCCCCGAAAGGGTGAACGTTTTCCGGCGGGGCGGGACTGGTTTAGATGTTACAGTGGTCCGTGGTCCTCCACAGGCCCTGGAGGGTAACGAGACGCAGAATAGCTGTGGGGTCACATTCCAAGGGGGAGAGAGAGTAGGGGAAATGTCTAAAAGGCCCCCGAAGGAGGCGGCGACGAAACAGGGTGAGACCCTGCTCAGCTCAAGTCCTTGTGCGGCAGCTCCGAGCGCACCACGGCGTCAGTGGTGATGCCACCTCCACGTCCAGGGCTGTTTCCCGTGGGCCTGCTGTTCGGTGCTGTTTTAAAAGAGGAAAATACTGAGGCACAGAGAGGGCAAGTGACTTGCCCAGAGCCACACAGCCGCTAAGAGGCAGCCCTCCAGCTCGTCTCCTTGTGCGTTACTGAGAAACGAAGGCGAGCTGACTTCTCTTCCTGACGGCGGCCGAAGACCAAGGCGAATCGTCTTCCTTCTTCCTGCCTGGGGACTTGTGGAGCAAAAGAAGCATGTGTCTTTGAACTCTCCCGTTCTTTTTTGTAATCTCCTAGGAGACTGCCGCGGGTTGATGTGTGTCTTCCAGGAAGACGTGTGGAAGTCCGAACCCCAGTACCTGCGAGTGTGATCTACTGGAAAACGGTGTTTGCGGGTGTAATCAGGTTAAGATGAGTTGCACCAGCTCGGGGTAGGCCCAGCCCAGGGACTGGTGTCCCTAGAAGAGGAAATTTGGACACACAGAGGAGGCCAAGTGAAGACAGACACACAGACATTGGAGCGAGGAGCCCCAGCCGAGGAGCCCCAAACACTGCTGGCCCCCACTAGGAGCCCGGAGAGAGCCTGCAGCAGTTCTCCTGGGAGCCCCCAGAAGGAACCAGTCCCGCCCACACCTTGACCTTGGGCTTCTGGCCTTCTCTGGGGGGGCAGGTCTCCAGCCCAGAGGAGGAGGGCAGAGGTTTTTCCAGAACCGAGAGGAGCCCAGGTTGGAAAAATCCTCCTTCGTGTGAGTCCCATTATGTACGGCGATAAGACCCAGTTCTTGTAAAGGGATAAACAGAGCTTAAACTGGGCCCACAAAGCCAGAGGCCGAGGTATGCATCAAAGGAAGCGGAATTAATGTGCTCGGAACAGCAAACCGCTTCCCGGGGAAAGGCCCCGGGGTCTTCCCGGCGCCGAGGCCTCGGGCCTCGGAGCGAGGGCTGTCTCAGCAGGGGCGTTGGCAAGGAGATGAACACGCGTGCGGCGTCTCGTCAGCTTCTCCGAGTTCGGTGGCAGTCAACACGAGGAAATAAATTCTCCCCCAATAAAGGCCAACCGAGTATTGATGGTAGGGTGGAGGGCCGTGATATTTGTGGCAGTAAATCCATTTAAGATCCTGGGAAGAACGGATTCCCAGAACCCAACGATAATTTACTGGGGATTTAATAGTTGGCAAGTCCCCAGGCTGCTCTGGGTGGGATTTATCGCGGCCTGATACAGTCCTTCTGGGAAGAAAGAGAGAAGTAGGCTCAGGGCAGCTGGCGTGCCTGGGAAAAGGGCCTCTGTCACCCGGAGGCCCCTGGACGGACCCTGTCCTGGTTCTGGAATTTCTCAGGCTGCTTCGGCCCCAGGCGCTGCCCCCTGACACACGTGCAGAGGGGTCTAGCGTGGGGGGTGCGTCTGTGATGGGTGCTCAGAGGCCCGGCTGAGGCAGGCCGCCGGCTGCACCTCCTGGCCCGGCCCCCTGCGTTCCCCTTCATTGCTGCCTTGCGGGCTGGCTGAGGCCCCCTGGGAAGGTCCCCCAGGCACTCTGCCGCTCAGCCGGGTTTCTCCCAGCAGGTTGCCCCCTGGGGCCGGCCTCATGGAGCGGATCCAAGCCATCGCCCAGAACGTCTCGGACATTGCCCTGAAGGTGGACCAGATCCTGCTCCTGCACAGCAAGGGTGGGCCCGGCACCCCTCTTCCCCGGGGCCGGTGCGCTGGGCGGGACAGCCGGCGTGGGGCACAGACCTCTCCCACTGCGGCCCCTAGGCTCTCAGCAGGGTGACTCGGGGTTCACCCACCCCAACCTGGTGTGAGGCTGCTGAGGACAGCAGAGGTCCCTGGAGACTCAGGTGGCCCCTTCCCTTCCCCTTGATGTGGGAGCAGCAGCCTGGGGCTGCAGGCCCAACCTCTGTCCCCTGGAAGAGGGGGGTACATTTGGGTGAGTGCGTGAAGTCTGCCCATCCAGGCGGCTGGTCCATAGCCATTCAAGCCAGCTCCTCACTGGGGCTGAACCCCCTAAGGAGGGTGGGGGTGGCAGAGGGGGCACCCCAGGCCTGGGGACCCCCTGGTGGGTGACCGTTTAGGTGAGAAGACTCAGACTGAAGCCTGTTCGAGCTCCTGCCTGTCCTCTCCGCCCCTGACCCTCCACTCCTCACACCTCTCCCGGGCTCTGTCCCGGACCCATGTCCTCAGCAAGATGACCTTCTCTCCCCAGTGTCTGAAGGGCGGCGGGACCAGTGTGAGGCACCCAGTGACCCCAAGTTCCCTGACTGCTCGGGGAAGGTGGAGGTGAGGCCAGGGGCTTTGGCTGGGGTTGGGGGTGACCAGGAAGGAGGGCTCCTCCATGGGGGCCATGCCCCAGACTAGCTCTGGGATTGCACTGTTGGCAGGGCTACCCGCTAGCTAGGGCCTCTCTGCCCAGGCGCTGACCCTGACCCTAGCACTAGCTGGCAGAGGTCAACCTCAGGGTAACTGCCTCTCTGCTTGGGCCACCTGCCTGGCCCACAACCCGCCTTCCCTGGGATGAGCCACATTTCAGCAGGGTTTATAGCAAATGAGCTATTTAATACGTGTGCTACCACCAGCAGCCTGATTCCCAAAAGTTCAGACGAGGAGTGGACCTAGTCTGTCCTCATCCCTCGTGGCCTAACCAGGTGGACTGAGAGCCCCTCAGGCCCTGCATCCCGGCCCTGCCTCCTGGGACATATGGCTGCATGAAGTCTGTCCTTTGGGGGCCAGTTCGTGGCCATAAAAGCCAGCTCCTCCTGGTTCTGGACTCCCCAAGAGGGTGGGGCAGAGGCGCTGCAGACCCCTTCCTCGGTGACCACTCGGGATCACTGTGGGTGGGTCCTGCCCTAGCCCCAGCCCTGGCCTCCTCGGAGGCTGCTCCTGACCTTGGCTTCAGTCAAACCCAGCCAGGCCCTGTGCTGCCACACCTCCCACTGTGTCCTGACCCGGCTCTATTTTCCCTGGTCCTCCTCTTTCTGGGCCTGGAGGATGGTGGGCCAGCCTGACCTTCCCTGAGGTTCTCAGTGGCCAGGACAGGGTCCTGGGGCCCTAGTTCAGTCTCTCTTCCCTGCTTCTGTCCCTTGCTGCATGGTTAGGGTGGGCCCCAGAGGCCCCGTCCTGGGGGACCTCCGGATCCCCAGGGTCACGCATGCCGGGCAAGCACCGAGGGTTCAGGCGGGCTGGCAGGGGCCCCCGGCCCAAGCTGTCCTCTTTGCAGTGGATGCGTGCCCGCTGGACCTCTGACCCCTGCTACGCCTTCTTCGGGGTGGACGGCACCGAGTGCTCCTTCCTCGTCTACCTCAGCGAGGTCGAGTGGTTCTGTCCCCCGCTGCCCTGGAGGAACCAGACGGCCCCCCAGAAGGCCTCCAAGCCCCTCCCCAAAGTCCAGGTAGGCCTGGGCGGTGGGTGGGTCTGTGAGGGGGTGGAGGATGGGTCATCTAGCCTCCCCAGGCTGGACATCCCTTTGAGGCCAGCCAGCTCCGCCCGGTGGGTGGGCAGGTCCCACCTCGCCCTGCTGGGCGGGAAGCGAGGCTGACAGTGCGTCCTGCCTCTGGGGCTGCTGCAGAGCTGGGCCCACTGGAGGGGTGGCTGGGGCCCTGGAGGCACCCCCTTAGTGCACTAGAATAATAGTGACAATAGCTGTCACTTCTTGAGGGCTTCCTGTGTGCCAGGTTGTTTGTGCTTGGACCTCCCGGCAGTCCTCACGTGGTCGTGTTTAACAGATGATGGCTCAGGTCTGCTGAGTCGAGCTAGTTCAGGGCATAGTTACTCTGCCTCCACCGGAAGGGGGCCTGGCCTCCCTGGCATTGGAGTCCCAGCCCTGACCACTGCCCTCCCTGCCTCCTGCTAGCACCTGGGTCCCTGGGGACGGTCACCGCTGAGCACCTCCTGGAGGGCTCGGGACAGACCAGCTTGGCTGGGGAGGGAGAGCAGGGAACCCCGCGGTGGGGGCTGCTGGGCCGCTTGGAGGGCGAGGGAAGCTAGAGCAGGCCCCAGCCTCACGGGGAGGGAGCCAGCCCCTGTCCCCAGGGCAGCAGGTGGTGGCGATGGCAGGGCTGCAGGTCCGAGAGTTGGAGAACCGAGGACTGGACGTCCCTCCAGGCCGTTTTCCGGAGCGACCTGTCTCACCTCCTGGAACTGATGGGCAGTGGGAAGGAGTCTCTCATCTTCATGAAGAAGCGGATCAGGCGCCTCACAGCGCAGTGGGCACTGGCCGCCCAGCGCCTGGCCCGGAAGCTGGGGGGCGTCCAGAGGGACCAGAAGCAGGTACCCGACCCCCTCTGTGCGTTCGGGGAGCTGAGCTCAGGGGCTTAGGGCAGGAGCACAGGGCCGCAGGGCTCCAGTGGACACCGGGCCGCCCTCGAAAGCGTGTTATAGACTTTATTTGAATTTGAGCCGGAAGGGGGAGGGGAGGCAAAGTCAGGTTAGAGGCATGGGATGGCCCTGGGCCTTTTCGGGTGTGAGGAAGAAAGACGAACTCCCACCCTACCCCTTGAAGGTCTTCATTCCGTAGACATCTTGGGAGGGTTCATTGGTCTGTCCGTCCATCCATCCAGGAAAGACTTACCTGTCTGTTTCTTTCAGAGTCCCTATCATTTCATGAAATTCTCTCTTGTCTGTGTTCACTGTTGTCTCCTCTTCCATCTGGAACGTAAGCGCCATGAGGGCAGGAAGTGACTGTCCTGTTCACCCGTAGCCCCAGTGCCCAGCGCGGTCACTCTGCCTCTTGGTTTCCCCGCTGTGCCGGAAGGCACTGCCCAGGCCCAGCTCGGAGACAGCGTCCGCTGCCGGCCGGGTCTCCCTGGGGTGGCAGGACCGAGTGCTGTCGCTCCTCCATGCTGACCCTCCGTGTCCCCCCAGGTCCTCGTCCACATCGGCTTCCTGACGGAGGAGTCTGGGGACGTGTTCAGCCCGAGGGTGCTGAAGGGCGGGCCCCTGGGGGAGATGGTGCAGTGGGCGGACATCCTGACCGCACTGTACGTCCTGGGCCACAGCCTGCGCATCACAGTGTCCCTGAAGGAGCTGCAGAGGTGAGTGGGGGGCTGTCCCCCGGGAGCTCCGCTCCATGTGCTCAGTCTGCCACACAGCCCCTTCTCCCCAGTGGGGACACCTGGTCACACTGGGAAGCATATTTGCATCGTGCTGTTGGCACCATTGAATTCTCCGGTCAAAGTCCCCACCTCTGGGCTGGCAGGCGCCCCGGTGTTTGTGCACAGGCCTGACAAGTATTGGCTTGTGGACTGAGCCATTGCCGTTGAAGTGGGGTTCCCACTGGCTGCCATCCTGGTGGCCTGGGAGCAGCCTCGCAGTTCTCTTCCAGAACCGGGCTCCTTCCTGGGCCTGTCTGGGGCCTGGAGGCCAGTAAGGCCTGGAGGGTGGAGAGCTGGGCTGGTGATGTCTGTCTTCCCCAATGCCTGCCTCTCCAGCGTCCCTCTGAAGCTCCTGGAGGCGGGAGACTGGTGAAGAGAGGGGTGGGGCTGTGTGTGCGTGAGCCAGCATGCTTACGTGTATTTCTAAGTGCTAGATCTGTGGGGTGTAGAAGTACATGTGGCTTTTCTTCTTCTATTTATTAATAGTTGTTATTTGGTACGTACAACGATATATGTGACACGTGAAAGCACAAGAATAAAGCGGACGCCCCACGATTCCGCCGTCCAGCTTGAGAATGAGTGCAAGCAGGAGTCTCGTGCGCCCGGGGCCCTTCTCGCACCCATGCCTCTGCCTCCCCGAGGAAACCTGTCATTTAGATTTTGTGTTTGTCATTCTTTTGCTTTAAAAAAAAATTTTTATTTTTCCTTTATTGATTTTACAGAGGGAGGAAGTGAGAGGGAGAGAGAGAGAGAGAAACATCGATGAGAGAGAACATCAATTGGCCACCTCCTGCATGCCCCCCACCAGGGATCAAGCCCACAACCTGGGCATGTGTCCTGACCAGGAATCGAACTGGCGACCTCTTGGTGCATGGGTTGACACTCAACCACTGAGCCATACTGGCCGGACTTCTTTTGCTTTTTTGAAAAAAATTTTTTTAATATACTCATGGATCCATAGATGACACATGGTTAGTGGTATTTTGGTTTGGTTTTGAGCTGTGTAAACATGGCATCTACTGGGTGTCGTCTCTGAGACCTGCCGGCCTCACCCGTGATTATGTTTCCATTCATGTCGTCGCACGGACTTCCTTCCACTGACCTTCACTGCTGTACGATACCCCGTTGTGCAAATACCCCCAAATCACTGATCCATTTTTCCTGTCTGTGGACGTTGCGTCCTGGTTGACGCTGTGGCGGACGTTCCTGTGCGTGTTACCCGCAGTGCCCGAGGCAGAGTCGCTCTCTGGTATAAAAGGTGAACCCTGGTCGAGACGTCGGGTTTGTGAAAGTTCACCTTCACAAGATAACTTCCCTGAGTGACTGCACGCAGTCAGTCCCGCCACGTGGGGATTCCCGTGGGCCGCATGCTCACCACACTTAGTGTTAGGAGGCTCCCTGCACCAGGTCCCTGGCAACGAATGAGGCCAGGCTTCCTGTCGTGTCCTTATGGAGTTGCAGTTCTTTTTTTTTTAATCCTCACCCAAGGACATTTTTCTATTTATCTTCAAATGGAGTGGAAGGGAGAGAGGGAGAGAGAGAGAGAGAGAGAGACATCGATGTGAGAGAGACAAATCGACTGGCTGCCTCCCGCACAACCGCAACCGGGCACGAACTGCAACCGAGGTACATGCCCTTGACCGGAATCGAACCCGCGACTCTTTGGTCCATGGGCTGATGCTCTTACCACTGAGCCAAACTGGCCAGGGCTGCAGGAGTTCTTTATATATTATAGGTATAAATCCTGTGTGAGTTATGTGTATTTAAGTCTTCTAACTCGTGGATTGTCTTGGTAATTTCTTTATTTTTTTTTTGAGGAACTGAAGGCCTAAATTTTAATGCAATCAGACTTCTCCGTCTTTTTCTGTGTGGTTAGGGATTCGGTGCTCGGTGGGCTCCTGTTCCCCCTTTCACTGGCCTTTGGAGGAGCCTGCTCTAACCTTGCCCCAGGGCATCCCTAAAGAAGGCCCCAGAGTCGCTGGCCTGTGAAATGACTTTTCTCATCAGCCCATTAAGTTCTTCTTGGTGGTTCTCAAGCTACCATGTGATTCCTGCCCAGGGCCCGCCCACCATCTTGGTGTCTGTCTGTCTCTTTCTGATCAGAGGTTTGTTCTGGCCATGAAGCAGCTGCTTTGTAGCACAGGAGTGTCGGAGAGAGGAGGATGGGGACAGAGCCAGTCACTCGGGTAGAAAGAGCTTCTCGTGACCTCGGTCAGAGGAAGGTTCCAGGACCAGCCATGTCGAGTAGGAGCAGAAGGAGGCTGAGACTGGGCCGTGCTGTGAGGCCGCTCAATGACCCGGTGATGTGACTGTGTTCCTTCCTGTGGCTTGACATTCACAGCCCTGGAGTTCTTTAGATGCACTTGTCTCCTGTAGGTCTGCAGCACATGTCAGTGAGGACGGTGACAGGGACTGATGAGGGGCTCCATGGTTGGGGCAGTGTTGGGAAGCTCAGTCCCAGGTTCTGGGGGACAAAGTGCCACCTTGAAAGAGCATCTCTGCCCCATCTGGCTGAGTGTCACCTGTGCCAGAGGAACTGGGCAGGGAGCTGTCCCCCAGCGCTGGTGCTGAACCTTCAGACTAGCTACCCAGTGCTGGGGGAGGGAACCAGCGCGCTGCTCGCTCTGGCTCTCACCCCGGTGGCATTTTGTTGTCAGACCAAGCTGTTCAGGTTGTGCAGGCCACTTCAGAGCCGGGTGTGCCCACTCGCCACCTGCCAGCGCACCGTGCTGCTCACCGCGCTGTGCCCACCCCTGGCTCCCTCTGAATGGGGCGCGTCGATGCTGTGGAGCAGAACCCTGCAGGGGCAGCTGGCGTTTGCGAAGCATGAAAAGAGGCATCGTGCCCTGGCCTCGAAGCTTCCTACGGGAAAGTCAGATGGAGTGAGCGTGAGGAGGAGGAAGGAGAAAAGGGGCCTGGTGTATGGGAAGCCAAAGCAGTCTTGGACAACTTGTGGATGGCACAGCCAGCGGCTGGGGGTAGCCATGGGCCAGACCTGCCTCAGGCAGAGCAGCAAGCCAGGGTCTGGGGGCCTTTGTCCCTTGGGTCACCAGAGACCCCAGGAAGCAGTGAGAAGAACCCTGGGATGGTGGCTGTCCAGAGCCCTCATCCCAGGCTCGGCCAAACACAGTCCCTGGTGAGTGTGGAGCAGCCTTCGGTCAGCTTCAGTTCACTCCGCCTCGGGGGTAGAGGAACTCACCTTTATCAACAGCATTCAGCTGGATTCCTCCCTCCTGACCGTGCATCTTCTGGGGCCAGAGAGGTGAGGGCTTCTTTCCTTTGCTGCTCCCTCAGGGAGTGGGGAGGCTCGTCCCGGGCTTGTGACAGTTCAACGCCGTGCTTAGAGAATCACCTTTCATGACAAGTGTCCCTAAGAGGCAGGAATTTAGCTCAGTCGTCCCACTTCTCAGCACATGCTAGGGTGTCTCCTCGTTCAACCTTCACCCTGAGTCCTTACCTGCCCAGAGTACATGCTCCCCTCTGGCCACTCCTGGGGCCTGGTGCTGAGCCACAGTCAGCGATGCTGCCACTGCCCATCACAGGGCCAGGGCAGTGAAGTGGGGGTCACTGCACTCGGGAGCCCCTGAAGGTGAAGCCCTGGTAAAAAGTCCCAAGGTCTGAAATACCCCCTGCTGCCATTTTTTTCACTACACAGTGCACCCATGCATGCCACAGTGCACCCCTCCGCCACGCACACCCCACAGAGAGTCCGTATCTTCCCACCTACGCGTCACTTCCTGCCAGGCCGTGTGGATCGGACATTCCCAGAAGCAGGGGCTCCAGGGAGAGGTCGTCCCGTGTCCGACTTGCAGTTTGTTAAACGGCAGGCCCAGGGCTGGGCGGGACGGCTCTGCTCTGGTGCTCTGAGCGTGTAGGTACGGTGCTCGCCCTTGCTCAGACAGGGCAGAACTGTGTGAACAGCTCAGCTACCTCGGGATAGCCTCGGGAAGGTGCTTCTGAAGTTTGTCATCAGATATAATTTTAACACAACTGGAATAATAAACAAAACCACCTCACCCGGAGGACATTGTACAGTTATGTCTACAAAATTAATAGCATCGTCTGTGATTAGAAAAAAAAATAACGTTAGGGTCCCACTCGAAGTGTCTGATTTAATTGGTCTGGGTGGGACCCAGTATTAGGTGCTCCCCGGGTGATCTAGTGAGCAGTGAGGGTTGAGACGTGGAAAAGCCCAGGTGGCGGCTTCTCTGAGCACCCCCCCACCACATGCACCGTCCAGTGGGGGGATCGCTGTGGGGCTGGCACACTGGAATGTGAACTAGCCCGCATGGCTTATTCAAAGAGCTGCCCTGTGTCCCTAGTGCAGGTCCTGAGGGACAGGCCTGGGGCCTGCGGTGGGGGTTCGAGGCCCTAGAAGATTTGTAGAAAGAATGTGCACACATTTGCTCACCCGAAAGAAAGCATTCATGATACCTTTGGTTGCGGGGGTGGGGCCAAGCAGAGAGGGCAGGCCGAGGAGGCACCCCTCGGAGGTGGCCCGGATAGAGGGGACTCTCCAGCTTCTCCCAGGGCATCAGGGGGGGGCCTGCTAGCCTGCATGTGCTTTGTGCTACGCCCTTTCTTGGATGAACTTTTCTCCTGTGACAGGTGCGGCCGGGGCGGTGGGCTCCTCAAGTGCATTCTTTGCCGGGACCACCCTCCCAGCCCATAGGCGCAGCTTGCCTTCCAGCGGAGATGCCAGGACAGTCGTGTGTAAGTTGGCTAGAGCTGCTGGAACGGGGTACCCCGGCTGGCGGCTCGAACATCAGAATTTCTTGTCTCACCGTCTGGAGGTGAAGTCCGAGGTCGAGGTGTCGGCAGGGGTGGTTCCTCCCGCGGCTGTGAGGGGGCCTCTGTCTCAGGCCTCCCCCCTGCCCTGGTGGTCCACCGGTGACCTTTGGTGTTCGTTGGCTCGTAGAAGCATCACGGAGATCTGCCTTCATCTTCACATGGCCTTCTCTGTGCGAGCCCGTGTCCAAATTTCCTCTTGTGAGGACGCCGTCATGTTGGGTGAGGGCCCACCTAGTGACCTCACGTCAACTTGATGACCTTTGTAAAGACTCAACTCCAAATAAGGTCACATTCTGGGATCCTGGGGGTTAGGACTCCAACATATGAATTTTGGGGGGACACAGTGCAACCCATCGCAAGATGGTGACTGTTTGAGCCGGACAGAGGTTGAGGGCAGAGATGCTGTGGAGTACACGCGTGGCATGGCGTGGTTCTACAGGAGGAGGCGGGAGAGTGGCCCGCAGCCCTGCCTCCCCGCCGCGGGGAGCCGTTCCCTGCGAGCGGCACCGGGTTAATTTGAAAATAGGTCAACGGGATGTGAAGGTAATCGGAATTCTGAGAGTTGTAGCTCGGCTCCTGCGACAGAAACGTCTCCCTGGGCTGGCGACAAGACCTGTGTGGGGCAGGCAGCAGGACAAAGAAGCTGCTTGTACATTTGTTGCGGTTTCTCCACAGATGTTCACAGCAGATGTCTGGGCCGCTGACGAAGCGGCAGGGCTGGACGAATGAGCAGCTCTCCTCTGCTCCTCGCGCTTCGGTGTTTTAATTAAGCGGCTCACTGGGGTGTTGTGGGCACTGCACAGAATCCGCCTCTGGCTTTGTGCTGCGCGAAGTTCCCAGGGCGAGAGGGGTGATGTCAGACAGCCGCCCCCATGGCCCGCAACCCGCCTGCTCACGGTGGGCAGCAGGGCCACGCCAGAGCCCCTTGGCTGCACCCCAAGTTGTCCTCACGAATGCCCGATCCACAGTGGGCATTTTAAAGTTGAGCCTTTCCCTTCCTGCCTGCCCAGAATTGGCTGTGCTCATCAATTTTATTTGCATAATTTCAAGCGTCGTTAATAGTACATGGCATGAGGAAGAATGACTGAGCTCTTCCTCCATCCATGAGTGAAATTGGGTTTAGTAGGAAATTAGTTGACTTAACTGGCAAATGATGGGAGCTGGAGAGGAGTATGTTTAAGTCAGGGGGACAAGGAGCGGAAACGCCTGCTGTCAGGCACGCGGCTCGGTGGGAATCGGCGTCCTGGCCTTTTTGTCTGTTCAATGTCTGTTCATGGGAAATACCGGCGAGGGTCCCCGGAGAAGGACGAAGGCAGGGACCCTATCCTGCTCAGCCCAGCCTGACCAGCGGCATCTGGCAAATCCCTCCGAGGAGCCAGCCGGGCAGGCCGCAGGGTTTGAACCCGCTCAGACCTGTGACACCAGGCTGAGCGAGAACGCTCAACGCAGCCACTGGGCGGACGGAGCGGCCGTTCTCTGAGGGCGGAAGGCCTTGAATTTGGGTTCAGACAATGTTGAATTAGAGGTGCCCACAGGGAGGCAGCTGGGTGATGGGTCCAGGAATCGGAACGGAGACAGCACCTGGGCAGCCGGCGGTCACTGAACTCAGGTGTCATTGAAACTGCCCAGTGATCGGAAAAATGGCCTGAGAGCAAAACCTAAGGAAACCAACATTTCAAGGCCTTGTCAGTGATCACACCCCCTTCCCGAAGCAGCTCATTAGGCGCCCCGTGAACTCTCCGGCTGCCTTGCTCTAGTGACGGCCAGGGGAGCGAGCCGGGCAGTGCCGCTGTGCTCAGGAGCTGGGCCCTGGGCCGGCAGAGGGACCCCGGTGGCTCCTGTGATGAGCCGGATCTGGGGAAGCCGCGGCCCCCCCCCCGAGCGCCCCTTAGCACCTGGAGCCACAGATCTCTGCGCGCTTTGTAGGAATTCTTTTTAATTAGGTCCTTCCCTCAGAGAAGAGAGAAGGGAAGAGTCGTTTGTTCCAGAATCAGCACTGCCTGGAGAGGTTATTTCCAGCCACGGACCAAAGGCACAGGGAGAAATAAAACCGGAGGATTTTTAGCCTAGAAGGGACCGTAGGGATCCACCCAAGCATCGCGCGGGGGCGGACACCAGGACATTGTGTCTGTGCAAGGTCACCAGCAAGTCCTCGCCGGAGCTCATGCCCAGGAATGCTTTCCATTGTGCGAGGGCTCACCTCCCGCCCATGAACGGGCTCCCCGGGGGGTCGCATGGACACCGTCCAGCACAGCTCCTGGACCACGAAACCAGGGGAGGTGGGAATGGGGGAGGTGGTGGCTGCTGTGGGACCCCAGAGAAGGGGGGCTTCCATAGGGGGCCGATACCACTCCCCCCGGCTCAGGGGCTCAGTAGAGGCTTTCTGGGTGAGTGAGCTATAAGCCTGGTCATCCCTGCAGTGGGCAGGGGTCCTGGGCAGCTGTGGCCTCGCCCTTCAGGCTCCGGCGAGAGGACCCAAAGACTCTGGCACCAGAGGCAGTTCTGTCCCAGATGGAAGTACTTGTGTGGGTGGTCTGGCGGGCGGGGCGCTCCTGTGGGGGCAGGGCTGGGCATCTCCGAGGGCCGCGGGCAGCAGAGCAGACTTACACCTCTGAGGCAGACGGGGTGTTCGGGGCGCTTCAGCTCCAAGCACTGCAGCTGTGCCGGAGGCCGCCGGAGGCCACCGGAGGCCACCGCGGGCGTTGTGGCTCCACGGGGAGGTCAAAGGCGCCTGCTCTAGGCGGACACAACCCTGCAGGGAGCACGTTTGTGGGAATTAGCAAAAGGCGCCCCTTCCTCCTGGCAGGTGGCCCGGGCCAGGTGCACGCGTGGCAAGAGAGCCGGGGGCTGGATCTCAGTCCCACCTGCCCCTCGCTGGAGTCGCGCGCGGTGAAGACCCTACACCCCCGTACACGGCTGCCCCGCTCACTTCCTTCCCGAGGGTGGGCAGTGCTCCTGTGCCAGCCTCGTCTCCGACAGCCCCCGTGTTTATCCTGGGCTGTCGCAACTGGTCCCAGGTCCTCCAGACACAGGGCTGGTTGGGAAGGTGGGTTTCTGCAGCCTCTGGGTCCTCTGGGGGCTCAGGCTCTGAAGGGCTCTTCTCTCAGTAATTTAGGGGTGCCGCCCGGCCGGGGGAACTGCCCGCTCACCGTGCCCCTGCCCTTCGACCTCATCTACACCGACTACCACGGCCTGCAGCAGATGAAACAGCACATGGGACTGTCCTTCAGGAAGTACCGGTGAGAAGGCGCCCGAGGTGGGGGCGAGCGCAGCAGCCCCCACGCCCCCTGCTGGCTGCCAGCTGTCCCCAGGCAGGGAGAACTGCCTGGACCCTGGTTCTGCAGTGGAGGGACGGTCTCCCTTCTTCTGTCCTCCCCCTCCCCCACCTCCCTTCTCCCGGGAGCTCCTGGCCGTCCCATAAACCCGGTGAGCAGCCTGTGGCCCTCTGCTGCGTGGCAGGCTGAGGGGCGGGGTCACAGAGGAACTGCAGGGAAGAGTGGAAGGGAAGGGGGCAGTGGACTGTGCTGTGGGGGCTCCGCACCGCCCCCTGGAGGAAGGCCAGTGCAGGCGCTCTGGTCTCCGCAGCCAGTGGGCCGCGGGGTAATTTAGCACAGGGAGCCCGGCTATTCATTACATTTGCTCCAGTCCCATTGACTGTCCCACATGATTTTATTAGCAAAAAAAGTGACAGGCCATGTTATTGCTTTTATTATTAATGCGTGTTCTCCACGTACCCGGTGCCAGCCCCCACCCTTCACTGCGGGAATAGCGCTGACCTCAGCAGTCTGTGGCCGGTGCTGGGTCCCCGGGAAGGAGGTGGGGTGAGGGAGCTCCTTGTGGACCACCTGAGTCTCAGGTGCCCACTCCTGGGGCTGGGACAGAGGGAGGGGCTGCAGCCATTGAGAGCAGCCTCTGGGGCAGAGCCTCTGCTGAGCTGGAAGTGGCCAGACTCACAGAGAGGACCTGGGGGCACCGCCAGCCCAGAGGTGTGCCCGCGGCAGCCGCTGTTCCCCGGGCCCTGCCCTTATGCATCTCAGCCGGTGGCCGGCTCCTGGGCAGAGGGGCTGCAGACGTACGCCACTGCCGCTCTCTGGAAAGTGCCAATCGTACAGGGGACCCCTGGGGCAGTGTGGGGGACCCCACCCCAGGCAGCCTCCCCTCCTCGCCTCCCTTGGGGCAGCCGTAATAGCAGTTTCTGAGTGAGTGGTCCATGTTCAGGCGTACCCATACGGCACGAGACACTTGGGCTGTTGTTATCCCCGCTTGACAGATGGGAAAGCTGACCCAGAGAGGGTGAGAGGCCTGCCTGGGGTCACACAGCTAGGCCGGGTGTGAGCCCCGCTCCGACCTCACATTGTACTACCCCGACCGGCCGCTGGCCCGCTACAGTGCCCGCGGCTGGGGCAGCCCGGCCCAGGGAGATGCTGGAGGTTGCTGACTGTGGTCCCTGGTCCCCTGGGGCAGGTGCCGCATCCGGGTCATCGACACCTTCGGGACAGAACCTGCGTACAACCACGAGGAGTATGCCACGCTGCACGGCTACCGGACCAACTGGGGCTACTGGAACCTCAACCCCAAGCAGTTCATGACCATGTTCCGTGAGAGTCCGGCCACAGGGCGTGGGCGGGGGGCAGCAGAGGGGCCTCTCGTGGTTACCAGAGGTGGCATCCAAGGAGGCAGGCTCTCATCCGCCCTCTCCTTCCTTCCCCTGGTGCTGGGGTGGGACCTGCCAGGCATTAGCCTCCTCCAGGAAAGCCTGGTTCCCCTTCCAGCAAATGTGGGAGCGGGAAAGGACGCCCCTGCTGCTGTCTGGGGAGCAGGGAGCATGGAGGGAGCGGCCTGGCGGGGCTCCCAGCCTGGCTTTGGAGCGAGGTGGTGACCTTTCCAACACCACAGGACCTGGCCTTGGCCTCCAGGGCCTTGCAGAGAGGCCACACGTGGACGGGCTGGTGAAGGGGCCGACAGGCAGGCTTCCTAAGTGGGGGAACAGATGTGGTGAAGTGGACACGGCAAGAACGGGAAGGTTCTGGAAATGCAAGAACTCCAACCCTGGGCATGCTGGGAAGTGAGGCTGTGGGTAGAGGCGGGGCCCCTGGGCGTGGAAACCCTCCGAGTCGGGGTTCCCACAACCAGTGCGATTGGAGCTGAGCTGAGCTCTTTTTAAAGAGACTCGAAAATAGAGACGCACACCCAGGCGCCCTCTCACCCGCAGCGTGCTGGACCGAAGCGAACCTTTTCCTGACAGCTCAGGGCCAGTTCTCTGTCTCCCTGGCGCAGGGCCCGCGCTCTGGGGACGGCAGGGGTGGGGAGCTGCGTCCCTGGCTAAGTGGCCCCTCTCCGGCGCTGTTTGAAGTGGTGCTCTTTCTCCTTGTCGGAGGCTGTCGCTGTGAGTTGTCCGCATACCTGCCTCGGGCAGCAGCTGAGCATCTCATTTGCGGCTCTTTGAAGGCTCTGGGTCAAGTCAGCGCCCTTGCCAGGCCTGGTTCTCAAGGAAGAGCCAGCCGGGTTCTGAGCAGGGTCCCGAGGACCTTGCCGTAGGGGAAGCAGCTGGTCTTTATTTCTCCTGGCAAATGGGTGCGTCCCCTTCGGGCTTCCTTTGACTTACTCTCCAGGTTCTAGGGTGTGAGAGGCAGGTGCGGTGTCTGGGCCACGGGTAATGCCTTGATTGGATCCCAGAAGGTTGGGAAGGCGGGATCATGCCTTGGAGCCCAGATGAAGAAACTGAGGCCCAGAGAGGCAGAGTGCCCCAGCTGAGGGGACACGGCTCTGTGGGGACCAGCCTCCTTCCCCAGGCTGCGTGAGGCTTGTCCAAGGGAAGAGTGACTGTCCTAGCAGGTCATCTGGTGATGTTGTGCTCCCAGGAGAGTGACTGGCGTGGGGTGGTCCCAAGGAGCAGATTTCTGGAGGGAAGGAAGTGGCAGTGGTGGTGACACTCCAGCTGCGGACACAGCGCATGTGATGGCAGAGAGGACACCCTTCGGAGCTGAGCGCCCTGGGTGATCGCCCCTTAGAAGGGAGGCCGTGAGCTATGACACTGGTCAGAGGGGCAAGGGGTGGGGTCTTTTCGCAAAGATTCCTAGTTTACATTGGATGGTATAATTCAAGGTTCACTGTGGGTTCTTGAGCCGGGAGAGGTCATGGAGAAAAGGTTTTCTGAGGCACATTAATTATTCTGGCCGGCTGCCGGTGACCACGGGGGCAAGCAGATGGGTGAAGAGACTTCTGTAATAAGTACCCTGAGGAAAGGAGGACTTATCCCGCGGGGGAGCCCTCTGGGTGTGGAGGTCCAAACCTGGCAAACTCCTACTCATCCTCCAAAACCCAAAGTCAAGTGTTTCCTCTTTGCCATCACTTCCACTGATCCCCTCATCTCCTATTCCAGGCAGAATGTTTTTATAACTCTTAAATACACCTCATTCTGTTAAAGCATTATATTGAATTAGATGAGAGTTATTTGCTAATACATTTATTTCCGCTGATAGATTATGAATCACTGAAAAAAGAGCCACCGGCTGATTTATCTTTATTTCCCTAGAGCCTATCAAAGTCCTCAGAAAATGTTAATTGGTTGGATAAATTAAAGAAAGAAAAAACCAAAACCACAGAGGCTTGCCAGTTGTAATGATATACCAAGTACAGGCAGGGATTCCTAAGCAGACCTCTCTCCCATCGAGTGTGTCCGTTTCCAGTGAGCTAACTGGAGGGCTGCTGCCTCTCCCAGCCTTACCCTTGCCCGGCCCCACAAGCTCTATGCTTCATGGCCCCTGTTATTTTAATTGGTTGCAATACTTCCTGTCCCATGCCCACTCATTTAGCTAATTGTGTCCTAAACCTGTCCCTTCTGGTGGAGTTGGTGGAATGAGGTTCAGGGGACACAAGTCAGAGCGTGTTCTGCACCCCAACAGGGACCTGACCACAGTGGGCGGGCCGCATAGGGAGGACCCCAGAGAAGGCTCCTGCGGGGAGAGGAGGTGGCCTGTGAGTGGGGCCCGGAGGCTGAGTAGGGTTTTCTCATCCCGGAAAGGGGAGGCGGGCGCTCCAGGCTGACGACGGGCCCGCAGGGGCAGGTGATGACGTGCGTGGAAGGAAGACGCATCCGCATCCACGAACCAGCTCTCCCAGGCGCCAGGGACACAGAGTGAACCAAACAGAGCTCCCGTCCTCGTGGGGCTTCTGTTCTGACAATAATACACAAACAAATCAATATATGTTACAGTGTCTGGTCAGCAGGCTCCATGACAGAAAATACGGGCAAGGGGACAGAGAGTGACGGAGATGCTGGTGGGGACTTTGGCTGCCGGGTGCTGCAGGGTTTGTGCAGAGGAGGGGCCTGGCCGCATCTAAATTTGAAAGGCTCGCTCGGGAGGAACGACAAGGCCAAGGGGGCCACAGAAAGGGGGGCAGCGGCCACAGTGGTCCCGGCCAGGGCGGCAGTGATGGAGGTAACGGAGGGGTCCCACCTGCGGCAACCGGCTCTGCTGATGAGAGGGAAGGGAGGAGCCTAAGCCTCAGGCTGGAGCAAACCAGGGAAGGCGGACTGATGAGAGCAGGGTCCTGGCTGGGTCCCCGGGCCCTTGGCTGTACCCATCCCGTGCCTCAGTTTCCTCATGTAAAACAAGCAAGGGGGAGTAGGTGACCTCTCAGGTTTCCTTCTGCCCCAAGGCTTTGTGACCCTCTCTGGGAGAGGGAGACGCCCAGGGCATGGAGGAAAATGTACCCCATCTCTCATGAGACCCTTCACCCCCCAGCCCCCTTCCCAACCCTGCGAAATGGGGACTCCTCCCATGGGGCTGGTCCCAGGACACCTGGGCACGTCCTTGGCTGTCTGGTGACTCCCTTCTGACCTGTGGTCTGGCTGCAGCTCACACCCCGGACAACTCCTTCATGGGCTTCGTGTCCGAGGAGCTCAACGAGACGGAGAAGCAGGTCATCAAAAGCGGCAAGGCCAGCAACATGGCCGTGGTGTACGGCAAGGAGGCGAGTATCTGGAAGGTGAGCAGTGCTGCGTGTGAGGGCCCCGAGCTCCCCCAGTCCTGCGGGCCCCAGGGCCTGCCGCCTCCAGGATCGGCTCCCACCTCCCCCCCAGCACTGCACGGAGGAGAACGCCCCCCACTAACGGCTCAGAAAAGAGGTCCCCAACTGCTGTAGGAAATACTGGCCTGGGGGCTGGTAACTTGCCCCCCTCCCTGCCCCAACTCTGCCACAAACTCAAATGTCCTTCATCGAGGACTGTGACGTAACCCTTCACCCTCCCTGCAATGGATCAACAAACACCGTAAGCCCCGTGCAGGGGGTTTAGGCTAGACTTGGGGGTTCTGTGGGACAGGAGGCCAGGGAGAAGGCAGGAGAGGACTAGGGATTGGATCCCCATTTTCAGAGCAGGGTCTGGAGAAACGCTGCCCGAGGGGGAGGCTGTCTGCTGGCCTGATCACTGACCTATTCTCTCTCTTCTTTTCTCCGCCCCTGCAACGAGGCAGCTCCAGGTACCGACTGTTTGCTGCCTGCTCCCCCTCCTCCCACGCTTTCCTCCTCGCGCCCCCTCCTCCCTCTCCCCCTCCTCCCGCCCCCTCCTCCCGCTCCCCCTCCTCCCGCTCCCCCTCCTCCCGCTCCCCCCTCCTCCTGCTCCCCCTCCTCCTGCTCCCCCCTCCTCCCGCTCCCCCTCCTCCCACGCTTTCCTCCTCGCGCCCCCTCCTCCTTCTCTTCCCTCCTCCCTCTCCCCCTCCTCCCGCTCCCCCTCCTCCCGCTCCCCCTCCTCCCGCTCCCCCTCCTCCCGCTCCCCCCTCCTCCCTCTCCCCCTCCTCCCGCTCCCCCTCCTCCCGCTCCCCCCTCCTCCCGCTCCCCCTCCTCCCGCTCCCCTTCCTCCCGCTCCCCCTCCTCCCGCTCCCCCCTCCTCCCGCTCCCCCTCCTCCCGCTCCCCCTCCTCCCGCTCCCCCTCCTCCCGCTCCCCCCTCCTCCCGCTCCCCCTCCTCCCGCTCCCCCCTCCTCCCGCTCCCCCTCCTCCCGCTCCCCCTCCTCCCGCTCCCCCTCCTCCTGCTCCCCCTTCCTCCCGCTCCCCCTCCTCCTGCTCCATCCCCGACTCATACGCTCTTGGTGGGGGTGGGGCTCTGGTGGCTGGACCGAGGTGGGGAGGAGGGTGATGGGGTCGGCTTGGTGGGGCGCAGGGCAGCTCCTGGGCAGGTCATTGCCCTGAGGCAGGTGCGTTAGGTGAGGTAGTAGTGAAGGTGCTGGCCGTGGGACGAGGACCGAGCAGCACTGCTCACGGCGTCGGGCCGCCGTGTGGACCTCCTCAGGTCTCGCCTCGTTGACCGGCCAGACTTGCCTCGTGGTTCAAGGTGGCCGTTCCACGTGCACCCTGCCAGCGAGGATGGGGAGGGGCCGAGAAGGGCCTCGTTTAGGGACGTCTCCTGGGTGTTAAATGTGACTCTTCCCCACGCTGCCCCTTGGCTGGATGCCAGCCACGTGGCCCTGCCCGGTTTCAGGGGACACTGGATGTGGCTTGGCTCCAGGCAGCCACGTGGCCCCGCGTGGTTCTGTGACTGAGGAAGGAGGAGAGGGGAGAGATACGGGACGCCTCGTGGTCCCTCGTGGGACACCCTGTGTGGCAGTGGCAGCTCGTAGCGTGTACCCAGGGCCGCTAGCGCTCTCTCATCCGCCACACGGTATCGTGCCAGCTACCAGGGAGGAAGTCAGGCACCTAGAGTTAGTGTGACCGGCTGGGAACAGCCGGAGCTGGGATTCGAACCACATCTGACTCCAGGGCCAGGACACTGACTCCGGCTCGCATAGCCTCCCCCGTTATGAAGCCTTGGATAATGGCAGAGGGCAGCTCTGGGGGCAGGACAGAAGGTCCCAGACCTGGCCCGGGATGTCAGTGCCTGCTGTGGGGGGTGGGGAGAGGGCCCGGCGGTCCTTCTCCTAAGATGCCGCCCAGCTGGCGACTGCGGCAGCCCGGGGCTCCGGGGAAGGGAGAGCACAGACTGTGTCTGCTTTGACCAGCAAACAGTTAAGAAAAGTCCCCAAGGGAATGAGAGGTTATGGAGGAGGAGAAAGGTGTTCGGTCCCAGTCTGGAGCCTCTGTGATGGCGGGAGCAGGAGGCCTCAAAGAAGCTGCTTCCACACAGTCAGCTTTGCTTTGGTCCTCGTGACCCGAGGAAGTCAGAGGTGGCCGGACACTGACTCCTGGGACCAGTGCCGTCCGAGCTCAGGGCACCAGGCGGCCGAGGAGGGAGGACTGCGTGAGGGTCGCATCCTCGTGGGAGCGGCAGCCAGGACCGGGGCGGGTTTCCGTGGTCGAGCGAGGAGACCTGCCTTATCCTGGGTCCCTGGGAAGCAGAGCTTGAGCTCCGGTTGGATGCTGCTGTTTCATTAGAGTGTGATGTCACAGGGAGCAGAAGCAAGGGACGGGAGTGAGGCAGCTGGTCCGGCGCAGGGCAAACCCTTCTCTCTGCTGGAGGGAACATCCGGACCTCAGGGAGCCACACCGGAGCCGGGAGGGTTTTCAAACGGCGGGTTGCAACCCATGGATAAGTCTGAAATCTACTCAGAGCTCTGGGTTTCTGCTCCTCCGCTTTATTGATGTATAATTGGCAAAGAAAAGTGGTATACACGTAAGGTGTACAACATGATGGCTTGAGCACGTACATGCAGTGCAGGGGGTGCCACAGTGAGGCTGATTAGCACCGCACACCCCACACCTGGCATACTCAGCTTGTGAGTTGTGTGGTGTGAACTCTTCAGCTTCACTCCCAGCAAATTCCAAGTATACAATACGGCGTGATCACCACGCTGACCCCGAGCTGACTCATCACTGCACCTTCGTTCCCTATGACCACCGTCTCCCTGTCTTCCCACCCCGGGCACCCACCCTTGTACTCTCCCTGTCTATGAGTTCAACTTCTTTTAGGTTCCACGCATAAGCGAGACGATACAGTATTTGTCTTTTTCTCTCAACTCAGAGTCTTCACTAGCCTTTTTAAATGAAATAGAATAACATAGAAATAATGGAATTAAAGAGTATCAGAGGACCGTATACGTGTTCAGAGTAGAAATGGTTTTGTGAAACTGGAAGTTTATATGCGTGTGTGTGTGTGTGTGTGATTAGGTGGGAAAAAGTTGCTGAACAGTATGTGCGATGTGAGTGCTTTTGTGCACGTGTGCGCACGTTTTAAAGAGAATGTGTACAAGCTAATAGCACATGAAGGGTCTGGGGAAGGGACACAAGGAGCTTGGTCGCAGCTGCCTCAGGTAATGGGGTTAGGAAGTTGAATGGGAGGGTTCAGTGACATTTTCTTCATACTTTCTTGTTGATTTGATTTTTTTTCTATGGGTGTAATTCATTTTTAAAGTAAATAGTCCTTTTATATTTAGTGTGGTTACTGATGTATTTGGCTTCAAATCTACCATCTTGCTAGCTGATTTCTCTTTCTTTTCCTGGCCTTTTCTATGTTCTTTTTCCTCTTATTTCTTATCTTCTTTTACATTTATATTTTTATTTTATTTATTTCTTTATATAAATTTATTTCCGGATCTACATTGATCTATATTTTTAAATCCAGTCCCTATTAGCTGACTAATTATACTTTTATACTCTCTTAGTGGCTACGCTAAAGATTATAACATGCTTCCTTGATTCATCAAAGTCTAATATAAGTCAACACTTTTACGTTTTGTGAGGTAATAAAAAGAACCTTAGAATATTTTAATTGTATCCCTCTAACTCAGTGATTTTCAACTGGTGTGCTGTAAGAATTTTTAAAACATGCAATTACTGATTATTTAGTCGGGGGCATTAACCTCTTTGCCCTTAGATTGTCAATAAAAAAATGACAACAGTTGCCCTGGCCAATTTGGCTCAGCAGTTGAAGTGTCAGCCTGTGAAGCGAAGGGTCGTGGATTTGATTCCTGTCAAGGGCATGTACCTGGGTTGTAGGTTCGAGACAGAGAGATCAATATGAGAGAGAAACATCAATTGGTTGCCTCCCCCGTGTGCCCCAATCGGGTATTGAACCTGAAACCTGGGTATGTGCCCTGACTGGGAATCAAACCCACCACCTTCTGGTGTATGGGAGGATGCTCCAGCCAACTGAGCCACACAGTCTAGGGCATTATACTCATTTTTGTGTGGATTTTCTCACTGAGGATAATAATTTTGAGATTCATCCATGTCATTGCATGTATCAATAGTTTATTCCTTTTTACTGCTGAATAATATTCCGTTGTATGGATATACCACACTTTGTTTATCCGTTCACCTATTAATGGACATTTGGGTTGTTTCCAGTATACGAATAAAGCTGCTATACACATTCATGTACAAATCTTTGAATGGACATATGCTTTCATTCCTCTTAGTTAAATACCTAGGAGTAGAATGGCCAGTTTATATTGTAAAACTTTAACTGTTTAACTTTTTAAGTGGTTGTATCATTTTGCAATCCTACCAGCAACAATGAGAGTTCCAGCTTCTTTACAAGTTCATCAGTACTTGGATGGTCAGTCTTTTTAATTTTAGCTATTCTAACAGGCATACAATGCTATCTTCTGGTGGTTTTAATTTGTAATTCCCTAGTGACTAATGATGTTGAAAATATTTTTGTGTGCTTATCTTCCATATATCTTTTTTGTTGAAGTGTCTTTTCAAAAATGTTGCCCATTTAAAAAATTGGGTTGTCTGTTTTCTTATTATTGATTTGTTAGAGCTCTTTACATATTATGGATATGTCCTTTATCAAATATATGCTTTGCAAATATTTTCTTTGAGTTTGTGGCTTGTTTCTCTTAACAGCATCTTGCAAAGAGCAAAAGTTCTTAATCTTAATGAAGTCCAGTGTTTTATGGATTGTGCTTTTGGTGTTGTATCTAAGAAATCTTTGTCTAACCCAAGGTCACAATGATTTTTCTCTTATGTGTTCTTTTATAAGTCTTATAGTTCCAGGTTTTACAGTTAAGTCTATGATCCATTTTGAATTAACTTTTATATATGATGTGAAGGATGGATTGAAGTTCTATTTCTTTTTTCACATATGGATATCCAGTATTTCATGAGCATTTTTTGAAAAGACGGTTCTTTTTCCACTGATATATACCTTTGCACCTTTGTCAAAAATGAGTTGACTGTACACTTGTGGGTCTATTTCTGGACTCTCTGTCCATTGATCTGTCTTGATGCCAATATCACGCCATCTTGATTACTGTACATTTATATTAAGTCTGGAAATCAGGTAATAGGCCTGCTCACTTTCTTCTTCTTTTTTCAAAGTTGTTTTGTATATTCAAGGTCCTTTCTATTTTAAAATGAATTTTTAGAGTCAGCTTGTCAAATTCTGCAAGAAAGCCTGCTGGGGTTTTGATTGGACCTTCATTGGTTACTTTTTTATTTTTTGGAGTTCTGGACAATGAATATGAAAAACTGTAGAGATCATTTGAAGTCAAGGGTGATGCTCTTTTCCTCCAGAGAGGAAATTTACTGTGGCTTGTGGCTGGGGCCCAGCCGTCCTGGATCCCCTTAGTCAGTGAAAGTGATTGATATGAGTTTACATGGACTCAGCCCCTGCAAGGCCCACCCTAGTCCTGGTCCACCCTAGTCCTGGTCCACCTCTTCTTCTAGGTGTAATTCTCAGAGTTCCCACAATGTACAGGGTTCCCTCTCTTTGTCAGGCCTGGGACTCTGCCTCTTGTCCCCCAGCTCTGCAAGGTGACCAGAAGCTCTGCTCTGTTAAGATGCTGCCCCTGGAATTAGCAGATGCCCCCAGGGGGGAAACTGACCCCCCACGCTGGCCTCAGCATCTCCTTTCCTTCTCTTGGATCGTAGCCTTGGGATCATCTCTCTTTGTTGGATTTTCAGGGCCTTTACAGATGTTTTCACACGTCCCCACCTTTCCTGGTGGTTCTCAGAGGCGGCTGGCCTGCGTGGCCTACTGTGCCATTCCCAGAAACGGGGGCCTTCTCGTGAAAAGTCTGGTTTGAGTTTCACAACGTGAATGTCAATTGTTTCGACGTCCATTGATAACATGCTTCAAGAGCTGTGGTTTACAGACTGAACCTGGGCCGAAGCTCCTTGGAGTGTGACCTCATGGCCCCTCCCCTGCCCCACCTCCTCCATGATCTGAAGGTCCTCTCATCCTCTCAGCTGTGCCTTCCTCTGTTCTTCGAGCCTCAAAAGCCCCCCCAGAAGTGGAACCCAGCAGCAGATCCATGCTTCTCCCTACTGAGGTCCTACACTGACCACAGCTCCCGGCTCAGGGCCTTGGACGTAAGGTCAGATGGGTGCTCAGAGGCTGAGGTGTTACCTATTCACCTATGCTCTGCCTCCCCTTCTCCCCTCCCCCTGCAGGCTGGGTCTGTTTCCAGCCCCCTTGGGCAGAAGGGGAAGTGGAGCCTGGATTTGGGATTCTCGGGTCTAGAGAGGCTGAGCCTTTGGCTAGTTTGTGGGGTTTTCACTCCTGGGTGTCCTTCATGAGGACAGTACTCTGTCTTGTCCCTGCTTTTCTCCCATCACTGAGCTCAGTGCCAATGCATACCAGGTGCTCAATAAATATGTGCTGCATGGATGGATGGAAGGATGGATGGAAGGATGGATAGATGGATGGATGGATGGATGGATGGATGGATGGATGGATGGATGGATGGAAGGATGGATGGATGGAGAAGTGGATGGATGGAGAAGTGGATGGATGGATGGATGGATGGATGGATGGATGGATGGATGGATGGATGGATGGAGAAGTGGATGGATGGAAGGATGGATGGATGGATGGATGGATGGATGGATGGATGGATAAGTGGATGGATGGATAGGTGGGTAGATGGATGGATGAGTGGATGTAGAGGAGGGAGGGATGAGGGATGGATGAATGGAGGAGGAATGGAGAGATATATGGATGGAAGGATGGATGAATGTAGAGGATGAGTGGGTGGATGGATGGATCGAGGGAGGGAGGGAGGGATGGAGGGATGGATGGACAGGATGGGTGGGTGGGTAAGTGGGTAGAAGAAGGGAAGCAGGGATGAATAGATGGAGGGTGGATGGATAGATACATGGATGGATAGAGGAAAGCATGAAGGGATAGACGGATGAGGGATGGACAGATGGATGATCTGGGCTCCAGAGAGATCCCACCTCCTCAGAGGTCCTTGGAGGTCAGCAAGGGTTCAGCGGAGGCCAGGCAGCTCCACCTGGATGCATTGAAATGTTGGTCCCCATAGGGTTCCTTTGGAAAGAAAACAGTTTCAGGGCTAAAAGTAGCCCTGAAGCCTCTGGTGTAATCCAATCTCCACCAATCACAGCGTCAGAGAGGAGAGGGCCTTCGCCCAGGGTCACACAGCTGATTATGCCGACCTAAGACGGCCCCACACCTTCCGACCTTAGACCAGGGCCCGCTCCTGCTGGCTCTGCCTCCCGTGGCTGGGGCGAGGCTCCCAGCGCCGCCTCCTCGTTGCAGGGGAAGGAGAAGTTCCTGGGCATCCTGAGCAAGTACATGGAGATCCACGGCACCGTGTACTACGAGAGCCAGCGGCCCCCCGAGGTCCCGGCCTTCGTGAAGAACCACGGCCTGTTGCCGCAGCCCGAGTTCCAGCAGCTGCTGCGGAAGGCGAAAGTGAGCCCGCCCCCCGCCCCGCCCGGCCCCGTGTCCCCTCCACGTGTGGACAGGCCCAGCTTGCCCTGCTGGTCGCGCGTGCATGTGTGCTGGGTGGGGAAGGGGAACCTTTGCGCAGCGAGCCACCGGGACACGTCACGTGGCAGCCCGGGGTGGACTCAGAACCGTGTCAGCAGCCCCTGGGAGTCAGCCCGTGGGCACTCCTAGTACAGTTAGGTGCCCAGTTAACGTTCGCAGGAGTGAGCCAAGGTCCTCTGAGGTGTGGGTCTGAAGCCTCAACTACGTTTCCCCCCCCTCCCGAATCAGCCTGTCAGGGCAGGAAGAGGCCATTGGTGTTGCCTAATCGGGCCCCTCATTTCCCAGATGGGGACATGGAGGCCTGGAGAGGGGACGTGCTTGCCAAGGCGCCCCACTGGGCCGGACGGTCAGCCCCACCCCCTCCCCTCTGCCCCCTGTGGATGAATGTCCCAGCCCGACCTTGCCCTTGGCTCCCCGGGGCTGCTGTGTGGGGCCCAGCCTTCCCTGATCAGCGCGGCATCTCGCCTCTTCAGCTCTTCATAGGGTTCGGCTTCCCCTACGAGGGCCCCGCGCCCCTGGAGGCCATCGCCAACGGCTGTGTGTTCCTGCAGTCCCGCTTCAGCCCGCCCCACAGCTCCCTCAACCACGAGTTCTTCCGAGGCAAGCCCACCTCCAGAGAGGTGAGCGGGAAGGACCCAGATCCCGAGGGTCTGAGATGGGGACCCTGCAGTGCCTGGGAGAGGGAGACCGAGGCATGGAGTGAAAGGACAGAGGGGTGGGGACGCCTCCCCGTAGCCCCGCCCGCCTGGCGGCACTGGGAGACGTCGCCCCTGTCCCGCCGGCCAGGTGTTCTCCCAGCACCCCTACGCGGAGAACTTCATCGGCAAGCCCCACGTGTGGACCGTGGACTACAACAACTCGGAGGAGTTCGAAGCGGCCATCAAGGCCATCATGAGAACCCAGGTGAGAGGCAGGTCCAGGTGGGACCGCCGCGAGCCCCTAGTGTGGGTCTTCGCTGCAATTAGAAAAGGATGCCCCTCCTGGTGAACTCAGTCTCAGGCCTGGCTTGGCAGGTTTGACCACGGACCCCCCTCACCAGTGTTGTGTGAAAGGTGAGAGACCTAAGGCACCCAGCCCAGCTGTCCTCAGTGGTTTTGCCCACGGGCGCCAGTCTGTCCAGGGCGAGGCCACTCAAGGTGAGAGGAGGAGGCCACACGGGTGCCTGCCTCCCGGCTGCCTCCCCGCTCTCATTATCTCGGCCCGCAATTCCCAGCAGGGCCAGCACCTGCCATTCGGTGCAGACTGATTACTGTGCACACCTGTAATTAGACCTAATGGGGTAATTTCCAGGCAGGCTGCCTCCTCCGGCGGAGATTCATGGCAGGTGGGACGTGGCGGCTGAGAATTACCATGTGACACGGGTTTGCATGGAGCTGGCAGAGAGACGTTTGGAGAGGGAGTCTCTTCTCTGGGGGTTTTTATTTATAACCAGAGCTTGAAGCCTTGTCCCCAAGAGACGTCCTCCAGCGCTGTCCTGGAACTGCCGGGCCTTCGTGGGCAGGCTGGAACCCGACTGCTGAGCTTAGGGCTGGGGCCCCCCCTGTGGATGGGTTGTGACGTGGTGTTTGGATTCGGGACGTGCGGATGCTCTGGGAATGTGGAATGGCCTCTGCTCTTAGTGCAGGTGAAGTCAGAACTGGGGACAAGGTCAGGTGGCTGGAGTCCTGTCATCTGGTGGCCGGGACCAGCTTCAAGGGCAGCAGCAGCTGCTGCTCCCCTGGGACCCTGCTCAGCATGAATGTCGGGGAGGTCCCGCTGGCCAGAGGCCCCAGGGCAGGCCTCCAGGCCGTCAAGGTAGGGTTGACAGGAAGCAGGACCACCCATCGAGGCCCGCGTAGACGTCTGACACCACCACCTCTGATGAGGAAGGAGGGGCGGACAGACCTGGGCAGAACTGTTACATTGGACTACCTGGGTGAAACCTACCCGATTTCTGGAGCTGCTGGCAGGAATACGGCCTGATCGAGATGGGCTGGGCTGGGTGTGGTGCCAGCACACACATGTTGGGGTGCGGGAGCCCAAAGGCCAAAACAGACCTTCCTCTGAGCACAGGGTGGGTCACCCCATCCTTATCCGCTGACGGTTTCCTCCAAGGTGTCTGTGCTGGGCCTGCGAGGGGAAATGTAAACGGGGGGTTAGTCAGTGAGAAGAGGAGGTGGTGTACCTGCTCTCGGGAGGTGGACACCCCCTGATCACCTCTCACCTCTCTTCCCCTTGCTCCTCACTCCACCTGCCCCCACCTGCCCCCGGTGTGGGCTATTTCAGACTCAGATATCTTTACAGACCGTATGTGGCCTCCGTCTGGGGTCTGTATCTTAGGTAGCTCCCAGGTGCCTGGTCTGGGCAGGACACTTTACAAAAGTCATCCCACTCCATCCAGCCCCTGGTTCCTTTGCGTGAATAGTCCATGTCTCGGGCAGGATACAGGCTGAGCCAGGGATGCTATTGCCTGAGCGCCTGCTGTATACCAGGCACCGTGCCAGGCAGCAAGAATTCGGTGGTGAACGTCATAGTCTCGGCTCTCGAGGGGCTCGTAACCTGAGAGACAGGAAGAAATGGTGACACGGGCGCTGGGGGACCTCTGGGTGTTGCAAAGGAAAGTGGGCCTGTAACGGTGGGGCTGGGGCTCAGAGCCGCTTCCTGGAGGAGGTGTAGCCTAAGAGGCGAGGACCAATCCCTCTGGGTAGAGAGAGAGGCATCGTAGCCCAAGACCCGGTGGAGTGTTCAATGGACTGAAAGGGGAGAAGCTCAGTGAGGCTGGGACCAGCATGGGGAGGGATGACCTGGCCTGGGCCTCATGGGTCCTGAGCCCCTGGGGGATACACTGGGGAACAGGGATCTGAGCAGAGGGGCCAGGTGGGTGGGTGCTGAGCGTGGCCAGGCCCCTGGCAGTCAGGCCTCCTCCCGCCCCCTGTGTCTGCCTGTCTCTCACAGGTAGACCCCTACCTGCCCTATGAGTACACCTGTGAGGGGATGCTGGAGCGAATCCATGCCTACATCCAGTACCAGGTAGGTGGGCCCTCTGCTCTCTTCTCCAGGGATGGGGCCCCACCCCAAACCCCATCAGAACAGAGGAGGGGGCCAAGCCAGCACCATTGTCTGAGGAGACCGTCCCTGTCCAGGGCACTGCGTCCATTAGACTCCCCGTTTCTTCTCCAGCCCCCCTTCCGTCCTGTCCCTCCACAGTGGGTGGGGGTGGAGGGTGGGGGGGTCAGTATGTACTGCTCTGTGAGAGGCCAGGCCTCGGGGCCCCTGCCACAGCCCCAACCCCGCATCACACACAGAACTTTCCATATTTATATAAAATTGTTTAAAAGTTTTGCAACTGATTAAGCGAATGGTAAGTATGGAAGACCCCACACGTACCCCCAAGGATGGGGTGGGACTGGGGTGGGGGACTAAGACCTCTGCCCCGAAAACCCTGGGAAGGGCCTGCTGCCTCGAAAGCAGGCCTCCTGCCCCCCAGGGGATCGGAGCCTCCACAGGGCCCCTCGGCGGCCCAGGCAGAGCGCGGCCCTTCCAGGCTCCAGGTCTCCGAGCTGATGTCAGGAAGCCAGCTGCAGGGCCTGGCGGGGTCATGGGACCAGGTTTAGGTGGCTGATAACTACTAGATATCCAGACAGATAGTATGTGGCCTCTGCACTTTGTCCCCGGCCCCACAAACACGAGGGGCTGGAGAGCGACTCTAGCCCATTGCTTCACAGATGAATACTGAGGCCCCCAGAAGGGAGCGCTCGTTGGGGTCTGGGCCAGGGCCAGAACCTGGGACTCGGCTCCCAGCCCCCCAAGGGATGTCGTCATGCAGTTCACAGAAAAGCATTTGCTGGGCTTTGTGAGCCCCTGGATCGGAACCCTGCAGGGAGAACCTCTCAGGCCAGCCCTGGTCCCTTCCCCACATGGGCGCCAGGAGGAGACCCTGGTTCTAAGCCAAGTGTGAGCAGCAGCCAGACAGCGCGGGGGGACAGCGCGGGGGCACAGCGCGGGGGGACAGCACGGGCGGACAGTGCGGGGGACAGCGCGGAGACTGACCTGTGTCCCAACCCTGCCTGTGCCTGAGGCCCTGGCGGGTTCCCTGAGCTCCCAGGCCTCCCTCTGCTCCTCCCCATAACACACCTGGAGACGTATCAGTACCCACTTGGTGGGGCTGCTTTGAGGAATAAGTGACACGATGCCCAATGCCCAGAAGGCCACTGGCACTCAGCTCCCCATGCTGATGCGATTGCAATTATTGGTTTGCCAGGCCCCATGTGCCAGCCAGTGGCTTCCCTGGCCCATTTGCCCTTCTCACCCTGCTTTCCTCCTGGCAGGACTTCTGTGCAGCCCCAGGCCCTGCCCCACCAGGGCCCCAAGCCCCGCAGAGCCCCTTCATCCTGGCCCCCAATGCCACCCACCTTGAGTGGGCCCGAAACTCCAGCTGGGCGCCCGGGGCCTGGCCCCCAGTGCACTCCCTCCGGGCCTGGCTGGCTGCGGCGGGGAGGGCCTGCACGGACGCCTGCCTGGACCGCGGGCTGGTCTGCGAGCCCTCCTTCTTCCCCCTCCTCAACAGCCAGGACGCCTTCCAGAGGTGAGTGAGCCCCCCCTCCCCGGCCTTGATGGCCCAGCCAGGCTCATTCTCATGACTGCCCGCCCCTGGCCCTGCCCCCAGTGGGGGGCGAGTGGGGGATGCTCTCTGGTGAGTCAGGAAGGACCAGAAGGGACCTTCCAGGCAGGTATCCATGTCCTAGTTGCCACACTCTTGGCAAAGCCTCAGCCCCAAACCACCGAGGGAGCTCCCTGCCCACCCCTTGCCCTCCATCCTCCCTCAGCATCTTCCAAAGGTTCTTCCTGATGGGTCAGCCTGGGCCCCCACCCTCCTGGCCACTCTCCTGTCCTCTCCCAGAAGGTGGGAGGAGGAGCTCAGGGCCAAGGTTTGTCTTGGCGCCTCCTAGAAAATTCGTCCCCAGTTTGGGCTGGGCTGGGCCGGCCAGGGAGTGGGAGTGGGCGGGGCCTGGCTGGGGCGGCCTGCACCCTGCCTGCCGGTGACTGCGCGGTGCCGCCCAGGCTGCAGGTGCCCTGTGACAGCACCGAGTCGGAGATGAACCACCTGTACCCGGCCTTCGCCCAGCCCGGCCAGGAGTGCCTCCTGCAGCAGGAGCCGCTGCTCTTCAGCTGCGCGGGCTCGGGCGCCAAGTACCGCCGGCTCTGCCCCTGCCGAGACTTCCGCAAGGGCCAGGTGGCCCTGTGCCAGGACTGTCTGTGAGGGGCCCCCGGCTGGGCCTCCCTAACACAGGAGAAAGCACCAGCGGACCTCAAGCTCCGGGGACCCACCCTCCCCTCGGCTCCCCAAGCTGGAGCTTCTTTCCATGGCCAGGAGGCAGGCAAGCAGGCCTGTGCTCCGGGGGAGGGGAGGGCATCGTCTGAGTGCCTGCCCACCCTAGGCAGGCTCCTCCTCACCCCTGGGCCGCGTGGCGAAGGCAGGGCCAAGAAGCTGTGGGGATGTCAGAGGGTCCCATTGGCCCAGGAGCAGGTGGCCAGAGACCCTTGCTTTGTGCCAGGCGAGACCTGGACCAGATGGAGAGAGAGAGGGTCCTGGGGCCTCTTGGGCCCAGGATGGGGCCTCTTTCGCACAAGAATGAGTAGGGCCATGCCAGCCCGACGGCCCCCTGAAGGGCCCAGGGAGTGAGGGCTCAGCCTTGTTGGGGTGTACCAGAGGGGCAAGGGACTGGGATAACGCCAGGGGGAGGCGCCCTGTTCATGCCTCCCCTTAGCCGTTCCCTTCCCGCTTTCCCAAACTCCCCCCTCTGCTGCCCTGGGACCACAGCTGGAGGCGCAGGGACCCCCGACCCTGGGTTGAACTGTGTCCCTCTCCTGCTTGTTCAACTCTCTTCACTTGGACTTCCCCTGAAACCCATCCTGGCATGACTGCGAGTCCAGACCATGGATTTGTTCCCAGAGCCTCAGTTTCCCCACCCGCACCTCTGAGAACAGGCGCCAGGTCCCTTCCCAGCATCTATTGTGGGCGGAGGCTTGGGGTAGAGCTTCTGCCCCATCCGCCCTGGCCCAGTTCCTGGCCCCCAGGCCTACTCGCCCCAGGTACCCCCACCCCTCCATGCTGTGTCCATGACCACCTCCGGATTCAACTGTCCACCTCTGTGCGGCCGGCGTGCCCTGGCCCCGGCTCCGATGCCCCTTCCCTGACCCCGTGCCCAGAGCCCTGCCTGACTGAGCAGGTCAGGCCCTCAGCAACACTGCCACCCCGTCCTGTGTATAACCCCACTCCCTCCCTGGGCAACCCCAGCTGCCCTCCTGGGCCTCCACCCTCCCAGCAGGCAGCCTGGGCCCTGAGAGTCAGGAGGAGGGAGCCCCGCTCTGGGCTGAAGGGGGCATGCCTCCCACCGAGAGCCTGCCCCGGGCCTGGCAGCCGCAGAAACAGTAGTCACCAAGGACCTGACCTTCGGGGGAAAGCAATAGAGACTCTCTTTTCTCTCTCTCTCTTTTTTAAAGATTTATTTCTTGAAATAATAAATATTTTATTGGGATGTGAGGTGCAGAGGAGGAGCTGTGCGGTTTCTCATCTTTTCCTGGGGCGCCCGGGGCTGGAGGACGAGAGGGTGTGGGCACCCCGGCGGGAGCCGTGGGGGGGGGCAGCCCCCTGCTCCGCGCTGTGACTCCGAGGACCCTGCTCGGCCTCTCTGGCTGTGGCAGCGCGAAGTCGGGACACAAAGACGAGCCCGAGCCAATCCCGCCGAGAAGTCCAGCTGGTCTCTGGGCCTCAGCTGCTGCCCACACGGGCTGGGCTTCGCCATTGTACGTGCTCAGCCGTCCTGTTGGGCAGGAGCTATGATATCCCCGGTTGACAGCTGAGGAAACTGAGGCACAGAGAGTTGATGTCATCTGCTCAAGGTCACACAGCCGGTAAGCAGTGAGGTGGGATTTGCTATAAATTGGGGATGGGTTCAGAGTTGCTGTGCCGACCGAGTGACCCCGTGGAGTGACAGCCCAGCGTGGCGCCCAGGCACGCATGTGCTCACGGGTTTATGTCACCTTGTGTTTGAGACACTCCACAACCAGGGGCTCCCCCTAGCCAGGGGTTCTCTCTGGGCACAGTCTGGCCCCCAGAGAGCAGGTGGCACTGTCTGGAGATTGTTTTGTTTTGTTTTTTGTTTTAATATTTTTTAAAATTGATTTTAGAGAGAGGAAGGGAGAGGGAGAGAGGGATGGAAACATGCATGGGAGAGAAACATCAACATCTATCAGCTGCCTCCTGCACGCCCCCTGCTGGGGGTCGAGCCCACGACCCAGGCATGTGCCCTGACGGAATCAAGCCAGTGACCTCTTGGTGCACTGGACGATGCTCAGCCACTGAGCCACACGGGCCAGGCCAGAAGTAGTTTTGACTGTCACCCCTGGGGGGCTAGGGAGTGGCTTGCTACAGGCACCTCGTGGGAAGAGGCTGGGGTACTGGTCATCACCCCACAGTGCGCAGGACGGTCCCCACCGACATGAATGACCCGCCCGGTGGCGGCAGCGTGAGAAACCCTGTTCTGGGCCGTGGGTCTCAGGTTTTGGCGTGCACCAGGCACGTGATTCTGAGCTTGTTACAGGTTGCTGGACCCACCCCCAGGTTCTAATTCAGCAGGTCTGGGCAGGGCCTGGGAATTCGGGTCTGCAATAAGGATGCTGCCTCCTCGGGCCCAGGGCCCATACAAACCACTGAGTGGGCTACACCACGCGGGTACTGGCAGGTATTTGAAACGTTTTTAATTGAGCCTTAATTTGTAATTCCCCGATGAATTAGACTGTGGAACATCTCATGTGCTTACTTGCGTCTATCTTTGTGAGGTGCCTGTTCAGGGCTTTGTCCATTTTTAAGTTGGGCTCTTTGTTTCCTTACTGTTGAGTTTTCAGAGTTCTTTGTAGAGCCCTGGCCGGTTTGGCTCAGTGGTTAGAGCGTCGGCCCACGAACCAGAGAGTCCCAGGTTCGGTTTGACCCCGGCCCCGGTTGGGGTCGTGTGGGTGGCAACCACTCGATGTATCTCTCTCACATTGATGTTTCTCTCTCTCTCTTCCTCCCATCTGAAGATAAATGCAAAACTGTCCTCAGGTGAGGATTAAAAAGAAAAAAGAGTTCTTTGTAGAGGAGCCTACTTTTGAATCCTGTCTTAAACTCGGAAGAGGTGGGGGGTGGGGCGTGGAGGGCGTGGAGGGGCAGGCTAGCAGCTGGAGACAGAGCAGCCTGACCTGCAGCCCAGATTTAAGGCCAGATGGTGGCGGGAGGGTCCCCCCGCCATTCAACTTCAGCACCCCACCCCTGCCGGAGGAAATCCCAGGCACCGACGACTTCACCACCGTCCTGCAAGGTGGCTGCCCCCTTCCCGCTTACAGGTGCGGAAACAGGTCTGATGAAGCCCCTGCCAGCCTTTGCAAACACCCGGGGAGGCTTAGCCGTCCCACCCAGGCTGCCCCCAGACCATTCCAGGCAACATTTCTGAGTAGGGCTGGACATCAGAGGTTTGAAACAGCACAGGTTCCTGTGTGCAGCTACCCGGAGCCCCTGAGCTTCCGGGCAGCAACTGGCGGCTGCTCTCCGAGGGCTGGGATCAGCCTGAGGCCCAGCTGCAGGGCCTCCTCGGAAGCCTGTCCCTCCCCCTCCCACGCAGGCCCCAGGCCAGAAGCAGCTCTCTGGGCCAAGAGGCTGCAGCTGCGAGTAAGTCTGGGATGAAGAGGGAAGAAGCTGGGGCCAGCCTGGGCCCGGGGCAAAGAACACACAGCCCTGCTGGATCCAGGGCCGGAGGAGCGTGTTGGAGGCCGTTGCCAGGCACCCTTCCCGGAGCCAGGAGGTGGAGCGCTGCAGGGGGCCTGGGGCTGGGGCTCTGCGGGGGCCTGGGAGGCCTGTCCAGCTCTGCTTTCTTCTCCTAGCCGGACTCCCTCTTAGCTGGGGCAGTGCCGGGCGGCTTTGCCTTCCCTGCATCCTGGCCCCAAAGCTGCCCCCTCCCTCTGGTTGACGTCAAAGGCCCCTCAAAACCCCAACCTGCTCTGCGGGACCGCACCTCACTTTGCACGTGTGTTTCTCTTGTGTAACGGAAAGCAGGTGATCCTAGGACACGTGGGGGTTGAGGGTGAATCGCGGTCAGGCAGATACCACGCGGGGTGCGAGGTGTGAGGTGATGTGTTCGGTGACTGGGAGCTGTGGGCGGTGGACCTCTGGTGCCTCCGGGTGTGAGGACCTCCTCACTCCTTCCTGGCAGGTGAGGACAGTGAGGGTCCAGGGGTGGCAGCTCCCAGCCTGACGCTGCTCAGACTGGACACCAGATATTCTGACCCCAAGCTGGAGGGCCTTCTCCCAGCCACAGCTGCTGGGGGGAGGGTTATCCGTGGGTATAGTGAGATGGAAGGTGTTGTGGGTGAATTGTGTCCCCAAAGAGAGATGTTGAAGTCCTAACCCCTGGGACTGTGCTGGTCTTTTGGATGTGATGAGTTAGGACGGGTCATGCTGGATGGGGGTGGGCCCTAAATCCACTGGCTGGTGTCCTAAGAAGAGAGGCGTTTGGACACAGACTCCCGGGAGAAGGCCACGTGGAGATGGAGGCCGAGATGGGCGTGATGAGCTACGAGCCAGGCCTCCCCAGGGGTGCCGCAGGAAGGGCCCTCCCCAGAGCAGGGAGCATGGCCCGGCCACACCTCCACCTCAGACATCTCCGGAACTGGAGAGAGTCAGTTTCTGCAATGTGAAGCCGTCCAGTTTGGATGGTTTGGTGCAGGAGCCCCAGGAAATCATACAGATGGGGTCAGATGTCCGCGGCCTTTAAAGATAATAACCCAGCCCTGGCTGGTTTGGCTCAGCGGTTAGAGCGTCAGCCTGCGGTCCAGAGAGACCCGGGTTTGGTTCCCGCTAAGGGCATGTACTTCGGTTGCAGTTTGTCCCCGGCCCTGGTTGGTCGTGCGGGTGGCGGCCACTCGATGTGTCCCTTTCACGTCGATGTTTCTCTCTCTCTCTTCCTCTCTCTCCCTCCCACTCTATCTGGACAAAAAATGAAAAAATGTCCTCAGGTGAGGATAAAAAAAATAAAATAAAATAAAATAAAATAAAGATAATAACCCAGAGGGCTGAGCGAGTGCCCCGAGTCATGAGCCCAATGGCCCCCCGCACACACCTCGGTCCACCTTTTCCCAGAACAGCGGAGTTTGCTCAAAAAAAAAACAAAAACAAAACAAAACCCCAAAGGAGAAAGAACACTGGGCCAGAGGGATTCAGACCGACTGGATTTCATCAGCAACCCCCAAATAAACATCTAGACATGGCCCTCAGGGCACCCAGGAGCAGCGTCCGGGGCTCACAGCAGGAGGGAGGGTGGTCCCCAAGCCTAGCCCCAGGACTGGACACCCCCTGCTGGGTTCAGCCTCAGATCGCCTCCCTCTGACTGCTAGAAATGGCCCAGCCCCCCTTCTGCATACATTTGAATATTGGGCTCAGAGGCTCATGAATATGGAGGAACCCTGCGGCTGACCCCCCGCTGGGTGCGAAGCAAACAGAGCGGAAGACATTTGCCCTCTGGGGGAATTCCCAGCTGGCCCTGGTTGCCCAGCCTGACCACCCGCCACCTCTTCCTTCCAGAGCCCGTGTGGGGGGTCTTCTCCAGTGGGGGTCCCAGGGCTGGGGTTGGATTGGCCACTGGGGTTTTGGAGTGCTGGGAGAGTTTTGGGCTGGGGGCTGGCATGAGATACCCTGATGCTCCATACCCTGGCCCTCAGAACCCCTCCCTTGTCCTGCTCCATTCTGGGGTCCTCAGAAGGTGGGGTGGAGGGGTGGGTAGAGCTAGCAAATCCCCAACCTTGCCTAAAGCTGGATTTAGGCATCCTCATTTCCCATGATGTTCCCCGCCCCTCCGCCATCATTCATTCATTCAACAAACACTCAGCACGAGTCCTCAGTGCTTGGCCCAGGGGTACAGTCCCCACCTAGTGCCGGTGTCCTGGGCACCAGCGTCCAGGGCCTGGGCCTGCTGGGACGCACTGGCTTCCCGAGCCTGGTGACCTTGTTTTCATCAGCTCTGGAACCGCCCGGCCAGTACCTCCCTACGTCTCTTCCACAGGCGGAGAAGCCTCTTCGTCCGCGGACGGGTGTTTTCTGCTCTGCCCTTCCCAAGGCCGTGGTCATAAGAGGCCTGGCTTTATGCAGGGGTCCAGGTCCCCACCTCAGGCCCAAGGCCATGGCTGTTAAAGTTCCAGTTTTTACAAGCCAGGGGTTAAACTGTTGGTATCCTGTCACTGGCCGTGGTGGGAGTGTGTGTGCCGCAGAAGTCGGCACGTGAAACACTTCAGGGCGTTTGAGGTCTTACTTGTGCTTTTCACTTTCGGGAGATGGGGTTTATCCCAACGGAAGGCGCCTCATTCTGCTCGGTAAGTGGTGACCCCTTCTCTTCCCCCCTCTGCTGAAGACAAAAGTCCTGGCCACCCGATGGAGGGGCTGTCCGCAGGAGACATCTCCCCACCTCCTCCCTCTGCTTTCTTCCTGCTCCCCTCCAGGCCCTCGGAGGCCCGCTCAGCCGGGGCCCTGCCTCCCCCAGCCACCGCTCAAGGGAATAATTAATAATAATTAATGAATAAACTGTGTTTACTGAGAGCCGTTTACCACGGAAAGCCTCAGGGTACGTGCACTCAAACGTAATGAAAAGTGGCATCTTTTAAACTCTGAAGCGCAAAGCTGGTGCCCAGCGCAGGTGGCCCCATACCTCCCTCTGACCCCAGCTTCGTGGGTGGGGCCTGGGAAGGTGGGAAGAGGGGCCTCTTGTGGGGGTTAGGGTGCAGCCAGAAAGTGTGGGTGGGGCTCTGTGGAGTGGGTACCCCAAGATTAGGGTGGGCCTTCAAGTCTGAGAGGGCTGTCACAGCTGAGGCCACAGCAGGGAGGTACCCAGATGGCCCAGAAGCAAGTGGCCACCGTCCATGAAGGGGCAGCACAAGGCCTCTGGTGCCAAGCTCAGACCATTTGGCCCATGTGCCAGTTGAGTCCAAAGTGAGGTTTTTCCCTTCTTAGACCCTATGCCCTGTGCTCCTTCCCTAGCCAGTGACAGTGATTCGTTCGTTCATTCATTCATTCATTCATTCATTCATTCAGCAGTGTTTATTGAGAACCTACTATGTGCAGAGCACAGCTGAGATACAGCTGTGCATAAATGAAGGTGCCTGTTCTCATAGAGCTTATATTGCAGTGGGTGGAAGACAGACAATAAACAAATATTTAATACCTGCTATGGAGAAAATTATAGCAAGGAGGAGAGGGAGTGTGGACGGTGAGACAGTGGTTATTGGTTTACAGGAAGCCTCTCACTGAGATGACATTTGGGCAGGAAGCTGGAGGACGTGAGCCAAAAGGAATAGCAACCCAGGCAAAGGGAACAGTCTGTGCAAAGGCCCTGAGGCAGGTGCAACGTGGAGGAAAGAGACTAGTGTGGCTGGAGCAAAGACAGGGGCAGGGAGAGTAGTGATCAGACTAGTCTCTACAGAGAGGCCTGAACTCCAGCCCAGTGTCTGGCCCTAGGCTAGACCCTCAAGGTACAGTGGTTGACCCCAAAATGGAAAAGCATTCCACTGGCAGGGAGAAATACAGCAATAGAACCCTGACCTGCCGGGGCTTCTGGTGATCACCTAGGTGGGCGACCCTACCCTAAGGATTCTGGGCATTCCTTAGGGTAGGCTGGAGAACCCTCCCTTCTGTATATCCCACCTCTCCAGCCTCCCCCACCCCAAGTTGGGCCTGGGAGGCAGCTTTCCTAGGGACTGCCTCCCACTCTGCTTTCCATCTCTCTCCAGCTGGGTCCTCTCCTTGCTTCCCTGGCTGCATCCGCCTTATTCTTTTCCTGTTGAGTCCCCATTGGGAAACCCCCACATGAGGCTTCCAGTCACTGCTGATTGAGTCCTTCCCCTTCTGCCGGGAAAGGGTGACATTAACGGGACACCTCAGGGTGCCAGGCCCCTCCCAGAGATCAGCCCCAAGAACGCACACCATCTATGATTGCTCTGCTTGCTGGCTTTTTATGTCCCTCTGACATCAGGAGACATTTATCCCTCTGTACCCCAAATAAGGCTAATGAAGCCGCATTGGGTGACACTGAGGACCTCAGTTCCTCCCAGGAGCGGGACACGTGGTACAAGGGTGTCCATGCCTGCTGGAGTGGTCCTCCCAGGGGCCACGCCGAGGGCTGCAGACCGCCCGCCCTGCTTCTCCCTCGTCAGTGAGCATGCTCAGGGCCCAGGACGGCGCTGACGTTCTCAGGATCCCACCTTGGTGGGAAGGCTGGACGCAGGGCAGGCGACACCAGGTGTGAGGGGCCTGGCACTGGATAGGAAGTAAAGGAAAAACAAACCTTTGGGTCAGGTTCTTGGCCTCTTGGTGTTCTACAATTTCCATTTTATTTTGATAAAAGAAGCAAAGTTGGTACCAGTCCAGGAAGCAATAGGAGTCATCCCTAATTTTGGAAGCTTCCAAAAAGGCTGGCTTGATCTTTGGGGACCTTGTTTCCATCCACCCACCCACCCACCTATTACCCAGCCAGTTATCTATCCGCTCATTAACTCCCACTTATCCATCCATCCATCCATCCACCCGCTCACTCATCCACCACCCCCTCATCCACCCACCCACCCGCTCACTCATCCACCACCCACCCACCCACCTATTACCCAGCCAGTTATCTATCCGCTCATTGACTCCCACTTATCCATCCATCCATCCACCCGCTCACTCATCCACCACCCACTCATCCACCCACCCACCCACCAGGGTGCACAGCCTGAGCCAAGCACCATGTTAAGCCCTCAGGACACAGCCCTGTCCCCTCTGTCCCCGGAGAAGGCAGGCTCCCTCGGATGTTTAATGCTCCGGTGGAATTACAATTATGAAAAGTGCACACATTGCAATTTGGGTTTAGGTTGAAAGTATTAATTTCCTGGTTTTAATTATTCAGTAGAAATTAATGAAAGTGTGCGAGGAACCCCGCAGGAGCCTCTGTACGCAGCAGGGGTGGGGTGCACAGAGGAAAGTTGCGTAACGGGGAGTCTAGGAAAATGGGGTGAACAGAAAGGCTGAGGGCCCTGCTCCTGCCCCCAACCCAGCCAGGCTACGAGCTTCCCAAGGGCAGGGAGCCTCCTGCACCAACCAAAATTGGTGTTTCCTTGTTCATCTGGGGGTCAGGGGCTGAGGACCGTGCTGCACCCCACCTGTACCAGGTGCTGTGTCCGATGTTAAGGAGAATGAATGAGACCTGGCCTGACCTCAGGGAGCTCAGGACCCACGGGGGAGACAGACCGGGACCCCACCGCTGTAGGAACGGAGCTGAGAGCTGTAACCTGGCGTTCCCGCAACACAGCAGCTGGCCCCGCGGAGGACGGCCTGGGAGGTGGGGAAGAAGGCTTCCAGGAGGAAGGGAGCGAGAGACCTGAGCTCAGAGGAGGGAGGGCACTCTGTGGGCTGTGCGGGGCAGGCAGGTGGCATGTTTGTTGTGCTTGAGTGTTGGGGACCCCAGGTTAACGTGCACCAGGGCAAAGGGACACGGGGCAGGAGCAGACCCTGAATCCCAGCTCCACTGCAAGTGCCCTCCCTTCTGTGTGTCTCGGTGTCCCCAGCTGGACATGTGGACATTCCCACGGCCCCCGTGTCCTGGGGTTGTTGAGTGGATGCTGGTATTTTCCTGGTGACTCGGTAGCTTACTTTGTTTTTGTGGTAACAGCACCCCAATTTTCCTTGGGAACTCACCTCTCTTTATTGCTGGGTCTTCTTGGTGGCATGTGACCCAAGTTAGATCAGCAGGATACCCCCCCATCCCCTGGGCCCTATTTCTAAGAGTGACATGGGACAGAAACGGGGTTAGCTCAGGGCTGGGGCCCCTCTGGTTCCTGTCCTCGTGCCCAGCCCGGCTCTCCAGCCTCCCCACAGGTTCTGAGCTCCCAGTGCCGTCAGGTCCTGATTCTGCTTCAGCCAGTCAGAACTGGTTATTGGGTACAATCCATGAGTCTCAGCGGGTACAGGGACCACCGGTGGAAGGTTCCAGTGTGTCGGGCGCTGTGGTAATTGACAAATGGAATACACAGACAGACAATGGCCAGATTGTACACGGAAGTCGAGCTCTGCCCACAGGCTGCACCAACCAGCCCAGGAAGCCACCTGCTCTGTAGATCAGACTCCCAGATATCGACCACAATCTCCAGCAAACAATCCCGGAGCCAAACAGCCACCCCTGTAACAGCCCCAGGAAGCCGAGACTTAATGAGTGACCTCCAGCTTCCCCAATTTTTGTCCCTACTTCCAACTTAGGACCAAGCAGAGAAAGCCAATTACGTACCTCTAACCAATCACCTCGGACGCCCCGCTTCTAGTTGGTGGGCCACCAGCTTCCCAGGGCCACCAGCCTCCAGGTGGGGCCACTGAGCCTGCCCAGCCTCTGCTGTAAGCTTTCCCACGCCTGCCTGCGTCTGCCACAGGGGAGGGGCGACAGCGAGCTTGCACAGCCTTTGCCTCTTCTCATGTGGCTGGTCTTCGTTTATTTCCACATTACTTTTTACAAAAACTTAAGTGGCACTTAGTGTATACCAGGCGCTGCGGGGAGATGAGCCCATTTATGCCGAGACAAACCCTGACATTGGCAATGCCCCACAAAAACCCTTCGGCGTGTTCTTCCAGCACGCCTCTGGACTGTCGCTGCTTTTTGTTGTCCTTGAGCTAGTTCACAGCGCTGTGGGCTGTAGAGAACTGATCATGACGCGGACAGTCCCTGGCCCTGGAGACAGCCCGAGGGCTGCACTGACTCGGCCGCCAGGCTGCATCCGGTCGGTTCAATCCCCGTTCTGACTGCGACACGCCTGTGCTCTCCGAAGCCTCCCTGAGCTGGTGGCGACACCTCGCTGGCTCCCTCACGAATTAGTGAGTGCAAAAAATCGTTCACCCGTGTTCATGCTATACTTCACTGAGCCACGATGTCCTGAAAAGCCTCCTCTAGCAATGCCTCAGAATCCTTGAGGTGGCACAGTGATATCATCCCTCCTGTCACAGAGGAAGAACACGAGGAACAGAGGGGATCGGTCACATGGCGGGTGGGGCAGGGTTTGGACGCGGGAATCTGGCTCTAGAGTCCGTGCGTCCCTACTTGAGCCTTATCATCTATCTGTCCCATAACACAGGGACAGTATTAACGATGAGGGCAGGGAGGACAGAGGAGTTAAGGAACTCGTCCCAGCGCCCGCGGTTGGTGAGCGGCCGATTCTACGACAGGACGGGTCTCCACGGTAGGGGAGGTTAGGTGTTGGATACAATTCTGCCAGCGCCTCCCCAGCGCCATCTGTGGATGAAGTAAAATGAACTGTGGCTGACATTCGCGGAATGCGTCCAGGTGCCGTCACGCCTGGTCATCTCGTTTCCTCCTCACAGCAGCTCTGCAGACAGGGACACTGAGAGGCACCGGAGGGTCTTGCTTCATCTCTTGGTTTGTTTGGGGCTGAGCTCTGCAGGCTGAAGTGTCTCCACCAGGGCCCCACCAGGTCCTTCCTAAAGATCTGGTGTGGGTGCCTCTGGGCTCCCCACTCCACCTCCCAGGCTTCCCACCTCCAGCATGAAGGCTCAGTCCCTTGATCTGAGAGGTCGGTGCTCGGCACAGCTTGACCTGCTCAGCTGATCTCTCCAACTGGGCTGAGCTTCGGGGTCTTGAAAATCTACTAATTACCACTGGGGACGGGAGCCCCCAGTCACTTGGGCCTCCTCGAGGTAGGAGAGGAGGTGCCCACCTCCGGCCTCTTCTGTTTACCAGGGACTCGTCAAGCTCATTGCAATGTGCCAAAGAGCTACCAGGCCAGGCGAGCATGGGGCAGCCAGGCCCCGCCCACTGCTGAGCTGAGGGGGTGAGAGAGGAAAGAGCACAAGGGCAGGGGCTTCGTTTGCAAGGGAAGTGGCTGAACGCCCCGCATTTTCAGTCTCTGGGCCGAGGTTTTGATCAGCTGCAGAGGAAAAGGTCCCTCCTGTTTTATGCATGCCGAACTGTGCCTGGGGACGCCCTGGGACGCCAGGGGACCGCAGCAGCCAGCAGACCTGCTCCCACCCTTTCTCTTCTTCCCAGGCGAGGTCTCCCAGAGGGCAGTGTCCCTGCCAGGCCCACACCACCCCTTGGTGGTGAGAATAGAAATTTCCCGAAGTGAGGCTCCCTTCCTAGTCTGTAAAGTGGAGACTATAAAACCTCGTCCTGGGGCCGGCAGGGTGGGGATTTAATGAACTCGGCGTGCAGGCCCTTGGCACCGAGCCTGGCACCGAGCCTGGCACCGAGCAGGAGCTCCTTTCTGCTACCATCCACCCTGCCCATGGGCTCTGTGCGAGCCCCTCCCTGCCCAGAAACCCACTGCACCCCCAGCCCCCTTCCTGCAGCCCCACTGTGTCTGCTCTGAACGCAGGGACCCCCCCCTTTGGGCTCTCACTTCTGCTAGAAGGCAGTGGGGGTGCATGGAGCTAGATGCTCTTCCCAAGTTCTCTCTCTGACCACCAATTGTGGGACAATTCCCCTTTAAAAGCAAGACATTACTTCCTATATTTTTTTTTGCCTTCCCATCACACCGCCTTCTGCCTTCCTTGGTTTTTTCCACCTCCTGCTCTGCAAATGCGATGAAATGCTGAGCTGAGCCCAGCGCTGTGAGGGCTGGGGCCGCACTCCTGGCCGGGGCCGCAGCTCGGGGCCGGGGCCGTGGGGCCAGGCCGGTGATGGAGGACAAGGCCGGGATCCTGACGACAACAGTGCGGCTGCTTCTCTCTGACGGTGGGTAAGGGAGAGGGGGTGTCCAACATTTCTGAGGGTGACCCCCAGGGGCCTTGGGACGCAGGCTGCGGGGCTTGGCCACGCGGCTGTGGCGCGGCGGGAACTCCGGCACTGTGTAGCACTCTGCCGTGAGCACCTTGCAGACCCGGTTCCAGCCCAGCTCTGCCACTGCCCGGCTGGTGGTCTCAGACAAGTTTCTTAGTCCCTGAGCCTCAGCTTCCCCATGAGGATGGAGATCGTCGCCCCTACCTGTAGGGTCCCTGGAAACTAGAGACGATGGACCTAATGCACCTGTCGTGGTAGGTGTTCAGTGCGCAGCCGCCATGACTGACACTCAGGCGGCGTCACCTCAGGCCAGGTGGGGCAGGGTGGGGACCAGCTCTGCCTCAGGCTCAGGTTTCCCTGCGACCAGGGAGATCTCATCTCCTTCCTCCTACGGCTGCCGTCAGAGCAGGTGTCCCGGGCGGGCCTGGGGTTTGCAGTTTTCCTGGAACACAAACGTGGGTGGGGATGGAGGTCGCAGGGCAGGGGCCGGGTGCGTGGGCACAGCTCTCCCGCTGCTTGGCACGGACCTCGCTGACTTCTGAAGGCCGGGGCTGTGTTGCCCCACGAACGATGGTCCTGGGGGGCCACGGGGAGGCTTCAGGGCCCCTGGCGTCGGGACCTTCGAGTCAAACGGGGTTGGAATTCTCCACCTTTTCCTAGGCACAGGAATTGAGGCCAGTTACTTAATTTTTCTCTGTCTTGGTTTTAAACTGTAAAGTGAAGATGGTAAGAAGAAGAAATGAATGAGATGATACGTGTGAAACACCCCGTCTGACATGTTACAAGCATCAACAAATGTCCCATTTCACTCACACTATGAGCGCTTCCATTTGCTGCCAAGCCCCCATTCAATCTGGGGGTGAGGTTTCCTGGGGGGAGGAGGACCCATAGGATTTATAGTGTGATGGAGACATGATTAAAGTCAGGCTCTGGAGCCCCGGATGGTGCGGCTCGGTTGGTTGAGGTCATCCCTTACACCGACAGGTTGTGGGTTTGATCCCCGGCCAGGTGTGTACAGGAGGCAACCAATCGATGTTTTTCTCTCCCTCTCCCTTCTTCTCTCTCTAAAATCAATTAAATAAATAGCCCTGGTCAGTCTGGCTCAGCAGTTAAAGCGTCAGCCCAAGGACCAAAGAGTTGCAGGTTCAATTCCGGTCAAGGGCACGTGCCTCGGTTGCGGTTTGGTTCCTGGTCCTGGCGGGGTTGTGCGGGAGGCAATCAATTGATGTATCTCTCTCACAGTGATGTTTCTCTCTCTCTCCCCTCCTCCTCCTCCTCCTCCTCCCTCCCCCTCCATCTGAAGATAAATGGAAAAATAGCTTCAGGTGAGAGTTAAAAATAAATAGATAAATAAAATAAACAAAGTGAAACTATGGAAAATGCAGACTAGGGTTGATTATAGTTCAGAGGCAGATTACAGACAGATCATAGATGTCAAGAACTCTGACAATGTAAAGATTAAAATGGGCGGTCAGAAGGGGCGGGACGGGGTGGTGAGCACACGCTACGAAGGAGTCGAGAGACACCGTCAAAAGTTGATGCGACATGAAATAGAGGTTCCTATGTAGGCGCTGAAAGGTGTTCAGTAGAAGCAAAATAACAACTTTTAAACTCCGAGAGGGAGAGGCGGAAGAGAAGGGTGTGAGCCAAATCCCCACCTCATTAAAAAGTCAGGGCACAGACGTGGAGAAGAGATTTGCGAAGCACTTCTCCAAAACAGGACTTGTCTCCAGAATGTACATAAAGAACTCTCCTAACTCAAAGAGAAAATAAACAACTGGCCAATAGAAGAATGCGCAAAACATTCGAACCGACGCTTCACCCAAGAAGAGAGGCTGCGGGCCAGTAAGCACTGGAAGGCAACGTCTGAAGTCATCACAGAAACGCAAACTCACACCACCACGAGGTACCACTGCGCATCGGTTAGAAGGGCTCGTGTTACAGAAACCTCACAATTCCAAGTTCTGGCGAAGGTACGGAGCAGCAGGGGCTTCCGCTCGCTGCTGGAGGGGATGAGAGGGGTGCAGCCAGGCTGGAAGACAGTCTGGCAGCTGCTTACGAAGTCCAGCCTCCATCTAGCCTCTCACTCCTGGGCATCCATGGGAAAGGGGAGGAAAGCCTCTGTTCGCACTGAGACTTGTCTGAGAAGGTCGGTAGCAGCTTTGTTCATAATTACCAAACACTGCAAACAACTCAAATGCCCGGCAGCTGGTGAAGGGCTGAACCAACTCTGCTACGGTCGTGCGCTGGGACACGAGTCAGCCCTGGAAAGGGGTGGACTCGCTACGCGCGATGACAGAGATGCACCCCCAAAGCGCACGCTCTCTGTCTTGGTTGTGGTACTGGTTACAAAACTGCACACGCTTGTCGAAACTTATGAAACCGTGTGTGTAAAAAGTGTGAATGTAACTATTGAATTATACCTCAAACAACCTTGGGAAAAAGGCCACTGTAGACTTAGTCCAACACTGAGAGAAATCAGGTCTCAGCGGCTGTGGTCTCAGGCCCTTTGCACGGCTGTTACACCAAGAGTGTTCTGGGCACCCTTTCCCCTAGTTGTCTACTTGAATTTTATTAATTTGTTTGTTGGAATAAGACATGCAAATGATACAAAATTCAAAAGGTATAAAAGTTACGCAGTAAAAAGTGTATATTTCTGCTACCCCTCCCCAGGGTCTCATTCTCCTCCTCAGAGGTAAATAAATGCCATGGGACTGTTTGTTACCTGTGCCTCGTGTTGACTTCCAGAGAGCACTTAGGAGTGTGTGTGTGTGTGTGTGTGTGTGTGTGTGGAACTAGAGCTGGAGATAACCATCTATTTGTAGAGACAAGAGAAGGGTCTTCATTTCTTTTACTCACATGATCCCATGTAATACTCGCCCTGCACTTTGCTGCTTTTGATTTTAACATTAAGTCTCTGAATTTTAACATTAACAAATCCACAGCTGCCTCATCCTTGGTAACAGCTGACAATCCGCCACGGCGTGTTTGCATAATTAATTCCAGCCGTTCCTCACTGATGTCATCAGCTTCCAGTATTTCTCTCTGACAAGCAGCGATGTATAAGTGCCTTGGTGTGTAGGTGCCAGGTGCTGGGGTTTAATTTCCAAAAAGTGGAAAGCATGATTCTTATAGCAATGTAGTAAAGCGGTTAGGTAGCCAAGACTTAGCGAGCTCCTTGATGAAGGGACTGGCGGGATGGTGCGGAGAGTCCGAGAGCCCGAGGCACAGCGCACTGAAGGGTCCGGCGTGGGGCGGCTGGGTGAGACGCGGAGCTGGTCAGCGCTGAACTCCAGGCCAGTGACACCCTGGCCGCTGGGATTAGCTTTCCGGCAGGATGGAAACCATTTGCATCTCTCCCAGACAAGATTAATTTGAATTGTTATTAGACAACAGTCATTTGCATAGCTAATAGTTTTCTACGTTGACACCTGCCCTTCAGGGTTGTAAGCACCCTGCTCCACAGTAAGAAGTGGGTCAAACCGAGGAGCACCTGTCTATGTAATTAGCTGTTCCTGGTGTGGGTCTGGAGACCACGCCCGGCCACACTGACGGGACCAGCAGCCTCATCTCTGCCTCCCAGTGTGGGATGCTTTTTCTTAACATAGGACAGCCGTGGGGTACCTCCGCGGTAGATGTGCATTTGTGGTTTCCATGGATACGGCCACGGAGCCCCGTGGAGCTTATGCCCAAAGGGCTGCAGCCTCTGGATGAGATGCTCATTGAGAGAATCGCACCTGTTGGGATGCTGAGGTTAAGTGCAGGGTGGGAGGCTGGGAGGGGAGTGTCGGGTCCTTTCCTGTGCATTGCTGCCAGCTGTGGGGTTGGGAAGGGCACTTCCTGCCATCTGCCCCGGCTCACAGCAGAGTCCCCACTGCACCTTCTCACCAGCACGCTCCTTACGCTCGGAGTAATGGTGTGTCCTCCAGGCCTTCCATGGTGCATGCTCTCTCGTGGTTTTCTGTCCTCGAGCATGGCCACTTCCCTGACCTTTGACCCCTCCTTCCCTCTTCTGCCAGGGATGCTGGCATTTCTACCTCACCTGGTGTGGGCCGTCACCTGGGTGCCGTCCTAGCAGTGTGTTCCCATCATCTCCCGGAGTCCTTGCCACTCAGTCCAGCCCCTTCAGCACCCGGTTCCATGTGCGCCTGTCTGACTCCTGTGGGGACAGGCTGGCCGCCCAGCAACCTTTGGGGTGCGGTCCTTCTCCTTCGATCAGGCCCAGCGTGAGCCATGTTGCAACTTGACCCTGCTTGTTGGTGGCAGGAGGGGTGGTGGGGGCAGTTTCTGGGAGGAATGCGTGTTGTTCTGCCGGGGAGAGGCCTCTGCATGGTCTCAGGCCCTGACCGTGGCACGGCGGTCTTTCCGGATTAGTTTAACTGTCTGCGGAGTTCTGCGATTCTTAGGGTCAAGTCTTGGGCCTTGACCTGTTTCCTGAGGTCTCTTCGCAAGAGAGGAAGCCTGTGTTTGCTTTCCCGGAAGGCCCTCTGACTCTCACATCTAGTGTGTGAATCACGCTCAGCTTTTCATTCTCTCCCCAGGATCGCGTCCTCATTTGATAAGTGTCTCCTCCATGTTTACCAAATGCCCAGTACATCCCACCCGCGGGTGCTCTCCCCTCCACTAGGCCAGTTGCCCATGGGTGGCGCTCTCACGACTGTAGCCGCCCGTGCCAGGATCTATCAGTGTTCCACCCACCACCACTGTGGGGTCCTCATTGCCAGCCAGCTGGTGGATGAACAGCTCCAAACTCTAACCCCGGCTGGGCATTTTGGGATCACTCCGGCAGCCACTGTCACTGGCTGGCTTCCCCGGGAGGCAGGTGCTGAGTCAGAGTTTAGCATCACAGGTGAAGGTATTTGGAGGCGGGGCCTCTGAGAGGTGATTAGGTCACAAGGGCAGAGCCCGAGTGCATGGGATTAGCACTCTTTTTAATCCTCACCAGAGGCCATTCCTCCATTTATCTTCAGGTAGAGTGGGAGGGAGAGGGGGAGAGAGAGAGAAGCATTGACCCGAGAGGGACACATCGACTGGCTGCCCCCGCACGACCCGACCAGGGCTGGGGATGAACCGAAACCAAGGTGCGTGCCCTTGACCTGAATCGAACCTGCGACTCATTGGTTTGCGGGCCGACGCTCTAACTGCTGAGCCAAATCAGCCTGGGCGGGATCAGCACTTTTCAAAGAAGAGGCCAAAGAGGTCACTCTCTTTCTGCCACATAAGGACACCAGAAGGTGGCCGTTTGCAACCAGGAAGAGGGCCCTCACCAGACCCCGACCCTGAGGGCGCCCTGATCTCCCACGCAGCCTCCAGAGCTGTGAGAAGTGATGTCTGTCGTTGACAAGCCACCTGGACTTCGGTGGTTTGTTTCAGCTGCCGGCACAGACTAACAGCAGGGTCCGCCCGGAGGAACAAGTGTGGGGCCAGCGCAGGATGGAGGAGATGGAAGGAGTCAGCTCGGGGGAGGATTTGGACTTCATCTTTGCAGAGCCCCAGACTCCCCTAAACAGTCTGCCTCGGTCCCAGCACACGTGTCACATCAGGTATGGACACTGGCGTGTGCGTTCCAGAGCAGAGCTGCGTGTGAGCTGGGAGTGTGGGGGTGGCGTTCCCACACACAGGCCGGGTGGGCTGCGCTCTGGTGGGAGACGAATCCCCCCACATCCACCTGGGACCCCAGCCTGAGCGAGCAATTCGGGCTCAGAGAGACGGCCTGGGAGACCTGACTCCCTTCAGAGAGGGAGTGGTTTTCAACTTGAGTGGGAGGCAATGCCCTTTGCGTGGGCTAACCTTTGACTTACGCTCACAACCAAGTGGTCAGAAAAGGATTTTTCTTCAACGGCTGGTGTTGAAGAAGCACCAAGCAGGCGTTTGCAAACAGCCAGACCTTCCTGAGGAGGCAAGAAGGGGACCCACTGGCGTCTGGCTGGTGGGGACGGTGGGGGCCCTGTAGTCACCAGGGAACTAAGGGAGAGTCAGAGCCTCTGGGACAACAGCAACTAGGGAGAAGTCAGGCCAGGCCATCTCGAGGAAGGCAGAGAACAGGCACAAAAATAAACTGTGAGCTCCTTTTTATTTTCTGAACCAAGAATTATGGCCCTAGATTCCCCCCTTCTCCAACTTGAGAGCACATTTAAATAACAGTTGACAACAGCCAGGTCTGTGCCACATGGGCAGCTGGTCCGGCTCTCACGGGCCTGGGGGTGCAGCTACACCCGGCTCATTGCACGTCATTTCGGGTAATAACCACCCCACTCCGTGACACCAGGTAACCACAGTGCATCTCCGGGGTGTCGCCTAAACAGCCATAAACGTCACATTCTGTTGTGTACGTAACAACTCTCCTTCACTGAAAAGAATAAAATCACATGAGCTGAAATAGAAAATCCTGCCAAAGAATACATGTCCGTTAACACAGCTGTTGAAACTGCAAGGGTTTTAGAAAACGTGGGCCGAGCCCTGGCCAGTGTGGCTCAGCGGTTAGAGCGTCGGCCCGCGGACCAGAGAGTCCCGGGTTCAGTTGCCGCTAAGGGCATGGACCTCAGTTGCAGTTTGTCCCCGGCCCTGGTTGGGGTCGTGTGGGTGGCAATCAGTCGATGTGTCTCTCTCACATCGATGTTTCTCTCTCTCTCTCTCCCTCCCTCTCTCCCTCCCGCTCTATCTGAAGATAAATGCAAAAATGTCCTCGGGTGAGGATAAAAAAAAAAGATGGCCTGGGCTGAGTGACGTCTGTCATCTTGGGAACGGTGCCCTGGGACTGCTGCCTGCTGGCAAGACACCAGCTTCTTCTACGTTCTCCCTCCAGGCCCCCCAATCATCTCGGGGTCCAGCTCCACCTCACCAGGGCAGCAGGGAGCCCTGAAACAGGCAGTGAGCCCTGATTCTGAGCGCTGAATTCTATTCCAGACGCCCCAGGGAGTGTTTGCTATTTATTTATTTTAATCCTCACCGGAGGATATTTTTCCATTTATCATCAGATAGAGTGGGAGGGAGGGAGAGAGAGAAACATCTATGTGAGAGAGACACATCAACTAGTTGCCTCCCAGGGCTGGGGACGAACCACAACCGAGGTACGTGCCCTTGACTGGAATCGAACCCACAACTCATTGGTCCAAGGGCCGATGCTCTAACCACTGAGCCAAACCGGCCAGGGTGGTGTTTGCTATTTAAAAGGGAAACTTTAGACGTGGCAAAAAGAAATGAGTATAATGCAAATCGGCCCTCTCCCTTCTTTCCTTTTTTGGTAAATCTGATTTTCCACCTCTCTCTCTGCTCAGAGCTGGGAAGAGGGCCGTCATCCAGGCCGAGGGAAAGCGTGGGGTGCACGGGGCTCGGCAGGTGCACGGGGCTCGGCAGCTGACCGCTCTGGGCCACGGGCAGCTCACAGGGCGGCACGTGATGGCCCCACGTGCACTTCTTTGGGGAAGGAGCTACAAGGGCTTTGAGATCCTCAGGTTAAGGGAACCAGCTGGCTGCTCTGTGGAAGTGACCTTTGCCCTGTGACCCCAGGTTATCCTGTGTGATGGTTTAGTGGAGCCTTGGCCCTCCCCTTAGCGTCATCTCTCCTCACTGTTCTTGTTCAGGCCCTTACCTGCCTGGACCAGCCACTCCCTAGCAGTCCTGTCCGTGCGCTACCCCAGGGGGAGTTACCCTGCATAAGCCATCCCTTAAAACTCAGATCCGCCCTTAGACACAGGCAAGACGGACCCTGGCCCTGGGCCCCACACCCGAGAAGTCCCCACTCTGGCCCTCCTCTGGGGACACCCTCCCAGGGCAGGGGTGTACCTGGGGTTGAGCCAAACTGCACACAGTAAGGGCTGGTCCACGTCCGTGTAGGCAGCTTCGACGAGGAAACCCCGCTGAGGCCTCGCCATCCCAGCCTCCTCCCAGCCCTGCCCCAGGGAGCTGTTTTCTCCCAATTTGTCCTTGGCGTTGGTGGATGCTGACTTGTTTAAGTGCATAGCCCACAGATGTGCGCACCTCCCGGGAGAGTTGGGAACAGACTGCCTCGTGCAAACACATTTGGAAAGAACCGGGAGCTGGGAACATCACCAAACCGGGCCCCCCGAGCGGTCTTGCAGTGTCCTCACCCTGCACCTACGACGCTGGTTTGCTCCTGCTTCGCACAGAGCTGATGGGAGGAGAATTCCAGACCCTGCGGTCATTTCATCCTCAGGCTTCCTGCCGAGGGTCAGCGACATCCATCACTGCTCGGCTACAAATTAATAGAGTGGCCCATCCCTGGTTGCTATAGCAACCACCCCCCAGTGCTTTTGTGATCAAGAAATGGAATTCATCATGAGTGCCATTCAGTGAACTCTTCTCCAGACACATAGATGGAGGAAAGAAATTACCGGAAGCGAGGCACCTACAAAAGGTTCTTTGTTTCCAGAACAGTTCAATTGCCGAGAGACCCAGACACCACTGCAGAAAGGACGGCTATTAATTAAGAAGTGTTCCGGAAGTTGCCCGGCCAGGGCGGAGGCGTGTGCTTTGTCCACGCGGCACACAGCTCCGGCCCGCAGTTAACCCAGGGCCCTCCGGCGTTTCAAAGGCAATGAGGTTGGATTTTTCCTCTCCCACTGTCTTGGGCTCCCCTTCACTATTTCCCACCTCGGATCACCTTCACCGGTTCCCATCGCTGCGAGGGCTGTGGGGGGCGGGCGGTGGATTCCCTCTCCCCTCTTGGTGCTTCTGGCTGGTCCAATGAAGACATAAGGCAGACTAACAGAGGAAAACCAAGTTTTAACACAAAATGCAAGGGGAATCACAGGAGCATGAGAATTCCAAAGACTAATGCAAAGTGAGGTCTGTGTCCTTCTGGACCAAGGAGAAGGAAGGGAGCCGATTCACAGGGAGCTGAAAGAGTTAATGTTAGTGAAACCGCTTGCCGTCCAGAGACAGTGGGTTGCAGGAGGACGTGGATCAAACAGGCCTTGCTGGGCCCTCCCTGGGCCACACGGAGTCAGATTCCACTATGGTCATCGACACTCTGGGGACAGTTCCAATAGGCCTTCTGTCTTCCATTCTTTTCCAAAGTTTGGGGGAAGGTCAAGGATTATTCCTGAGTCTTTTATTTCTTAAAAGTAAAACAATCTGCCCGGCTGGTGTGGCTCAGTGGCTGAGCATCGACCCTGCACCAAGAGGTCACCAGTTCGATTCCTGGTCAGGGCACACACCCAGGTTGTGGGCCAGATTCCCAGTGGGGGCAGGCAGGAGGCAGCCAGTCGATGTTCTCTCTCATCGATGTTTCTATCTCTCTTTCCCTCTCCCTTCCTCTCGCTCTCAAATCAATAAAGGAAAAAAAATTTTTTTTACGATAAAATAATCCTCATGCCAGAGAGACACTCTTCAGGGTGGCAAAGTCTGCTTCCCAGCAGATGCCACACGCAGGAGAGCACAGGCAGCTCGAAAGCAGGAAATCCAGGGGCCCCGAAGTGCTGGCCACCTTGACCTTGAGGGGGTCAGGCAGGCAGGCCGCTGAGCAAGCTCCACGGATCGCAGCGCTCCAGGCCCGGCTGCTCCACGCTCCCTACTCCGCACGTATCCCGTTCTACAAAATGAAAAATATATTTTTCCAATTGCATAGGTAATTCAGATCCCCAATGGAAAAATTAGGACAATGGAGAAAAACACAAGTAATAAAGCAAAGCCCATTACAATCCCCCACCTCCGCCCAAATGACCACCATCAGCGTCTTGGCCGAGGTCTCCCCAGTCCCGCAAACGGCCTTGTTGACTTGTGCCGTGAAGGGAGCAGTGTTACCTCTGTCTCCCTCCACCCCTCAGTCTGTTGTGGGGAGGACATGTATCTTGCTTCCTAGCAGCTTCCCTTAGCTCCACGGCCACTTGAGGCTGCAAGCGTGGTCTTTAGTCCTGAGAACACGGAGCCCGTGGTATTAATCACACCCCCTCCGACGGACTCGGGGTGACTCTTCTCCCTCCCCCCGTTCAGCCTGCTCCAGTTCAGAGGCCTGCAGCAGGAAAGGAGGCAGGTCACCAGCCGGCTGGCTGTCATTCACCCGGATGGGCTCTTCTCCTGGCTTCCCCGGGATCCTTAAAGGTTCCCTGCCCAACTCAGGTTGCCATGACCCCTGGGGTGCTCCTCAAATTCTGAGTGGTCCCATGTGATGCCTTCCTCAGGCTGGACACCATCAGGAGCCCCTCCAGCTGGGCTCTGCCCCTAGTCTCATCAGACGGCCCCGTTAGACAGGTCCTTGAAGGGCCCCTGGTGGGTTCTCTCTTTGGTCCACGAGGAACATCCCACCTCCTTGTTTGACCAATAAACCTGGGCCCGTGGGCTGTCCTCCCACCCCGAGCCCTGTCCTAACGCCACCATCCGAACAGCCGAAGCCCATTTCTCTACCATGATGTCTCTGGCGGGGACAGACCCCATCCCCGTTCACTTGAACTTGCTTCAGGCTCGGTCGGTGTGCATCTCTCAACTCTAGGAGACACCTTTCAAGGCTCTCTTAGGGGTCCCATGAATTCTCCTGGTTCCTGGGGTCGGAAGGGTCCACCCTTACCTCTGCACCGGCACGGGCAGGGGCACTCAGCGCAGAGTGGCATCTTGGGCCAAAGCCGTCGCCGCCGGTCTGTTCCCCTCGCCTCGCGCTCTGGCTCACTCACTTCCTTCTAACGTGCTGGAGAGAGTGAGGGTTTTAGAGAGAGAGACAGATCCTCCTCCATCGATCTGTGAATCCTGCGTATGGCGGGGAGGGGCTCATGATCCCTATGGCACTGGTCTTCAGTCAAACTCGGTGGGAAGAGCCCTGTTCTCGCAGCCTCCTGGTCTCAGTCCGTTCACGCTGCTGTAACAACACCGCCAGTGGGTGGGGCTTACAGACAGCAGACGTTTGTCTCTCAGCCCTGGAGGCTGCAGGTCCAAGACCCAGAGGCAGGCAGATGCAGTATCTGGTGAGGGCCCGCTCTCTAGACGGCTGTCTCCGCTCTCTGTCCTCACACAGCGGAAGGGACAAGGGAGCTCTCTGGGGTCTCTCTCTCTCTTTTTTTTTAATCCTCACCCAAGGACATTTTTTGCATTTATCTTCAGATAGAGCGTGAAGGAGCGAAGGAGGAAGAGAGAGAGAGAGAAACATCGATGTGAGAGAGACACATCGACTGGCTGCCACCCACATGACCCCAGCTGGGGCCGGAGACAAACTGCAACCGAGGTACGTGCCCTTAGCGGGAACTGAACCCGGGTCTCTCTGGTCCGTGGGCCGACACTCTAACCGCTGAGCCAAACCTGCCAGGGCTGGGGTCTCTTTTCTAAGGGCACTAATACCATTCATGAGGGCTCCGCCCTAGTGACCTACTCACCTCCCCAAGGCCCCACCTTCTAACACCATTACATTGGGATTAGGGTTTTAACATCTGAGTTTTGAGGAGACACAAACTTGCAGTCTATAGTGTTCTTTCCACATATAAAATCAGGACAGATGGCAGCTCCATTCACTGCGTGCTCACTGTGCGAGGCACCACGATGGACACTTGACGGGGGTTTGCTCACCGAATCCTCGCGACCCCGGGAATCAGACACTGGGGAGCGTGAGCCTTACCCAAAGAGAGATCTGGCCTCTGCCCTCGGCAACTGGGAGGTGAGCTCGAGGCCCAGGCAGTATCCTGCCCGATGGGCTTTTCTCCAAAAATGACCAAGCCATTTCCAGTCCCATGTTCTCTTCCAGAATCTTAACGCTCTCCATCAGGAGGAGACATCCGTTTCCGCACGTCTTGTCTTAGTTGGGGACCTGGCCGGAGACCAACAAAACGAGGCGCAGCAGGACTGCAACCCCAGGGCGGCAGGTCCCAGCTTCTTCCTGAGGAGGGCGCTCACTCCTGGTCTTCTGATTTCTCAGGGGTCGGGTTGAATGTGCAGGTTTGCAGAGCAGCTTTCTGGGTTTGGGGGTGCCACAGGGTTTGATGATGGAAGTTCAGGATCTTGGGGCGTGCTGGTCAGGTCCCCTGACTGGGGATTCCATTTGGAAATCTGTGCCACAGAATCTTCCTTGGAGGGAGCAGGGAAGCAAACACACTTCCAATTCCTTCCTGTCCGTGTTCCAGATCTGCCTCCAAAGACAAGCGCCCTCTGCCCACTCCTTCCCGGTCCTGCGCTCCCTCTCCCCTCCCCGGCGGATCTGGCCGCCCTCTTCTGGGGCCGAGCCTCCCTGACCAGCCTGCTCCACAGTCTCGCTCTTCCTCCGGACCACGGCCCGCTGTCTCCCAGGAATAGCTCCCATCCCGGACTCGGTACCGAGCAGTCGCCCAGCAGCAGTTCGGAGCTCTGGCGGCCTCGTGACAGCCGCCATCTCTGTCTCCTCCGTGTGACTGCAGATGGGCGGCAGCAGCCTTCCGTGTCGTGACAGATGGGTGCTCTCTGGGAAGTCCTCCCTCCGGCATTCTCTTTCTGTCCTGAATTCCAGAGCTGGGGGTCTCCGTGGGGTCCCCGGGGGCTGGGATGGCCTGCAGCCTGGGCCTCTGCCAGAGAGGTGGCTCACCTGGCCGGACTGTGGCGATGACCTTTGGCAACCACAGTGTTGATCCCCATGAGGTCACGCTACAGCTGAAAAGACATGATGGGGGGAAGGTTACATAAAGACATGTCATCTTTGGGTGGGTCTCTCCAATCACCCCTCCTGAGTTGCTTATTCAAGTAGGCCCTTCTCTGACTCCAGGCCAGGTCTTCCCAACCCATCCCTGAAGAGACTGCCTTGAGGTCACCCGGACCATGTCCCCCCATCAGTATTCATGCCCCCTCTCCCTCACCAGCCCTTGACCCTGCCTCCCACCTCCTCTTTCTAAAGGACCTTTGAAACACGTCTGTGTCTATGTCCAAACCAGGTGACAGGCAGGCGAGTGGAAGGAGAGGAGGGCTTCCAGCAGGGTGACAGCCCGGGGAGCGGCCAAGGAAAAGGGAGGGAATACGGTGCCGGTGCTGCCACCACAACAGGGAGCCTTCGCGCTCTGAAGAAAGACAGGGGCGTGCCCAGGCTGGGAAAAGGCTGGAGGCCAGGCAGGGAAGCAGAGGCTGAGCCTGATGCTCCCCAGGTTTGGGGGTGGGGGCTGAGGTGACCTTTGGAGCGCCCTCGAGGTGACGGAGCTGGCGTGGAACTCAGTTTGCAGCCGTGAGGCTGTGAGGGCTGCTCACGAAGCCCTGGAGATGGAGCCCGGGGGAGGGGAGCCGGGAATGCCGCCGCGAAGACGTGACTACACAGAGTCCTTCCGATCAACGAAAAGAGCAGGAGAAACAATGCTATGTGCAAACGTTTTAAAAGTTTTAGAAGATGATACAGACAAATGCATAGAAAAAACTAGAAACGGCCCGGCCGGTGTGGCTCAGTGGCTGAGCGTCAACCCCTGCACCAAGAGGTCGCCGGTTCGATTCCCGGTCAGGGCACATGCCCAGGCTGTGGGCCGATCCCTAGTGGGGGGCATGCAGGAGGCGGCCAATCGATGTTCTCTCTCATTGATGTTTCTATCTCTCTCTCCCTTCCTCTCTCTCTAAAGTCAATATATAAAAAATATCTTTTTAAAAAAAGAGAAAAATAGAAATGATCAAACTCTCTCAAAAGGAATCGAAAACCTGTGAGCATTGAGGACATTGAACCACAAATCTACCTACAGAAAAGACAGCGAATTAGACGTATGACCGGCCGGGGTTACCAAAGCTGCACGGAGCACAGATCCCTCCCGGATACAAGCTGTCCCGCAGGAATCTGGGGCGGGGCGGGAGGAGGGGCTCCCCAGCTCCTTTTCTAAGGCAGCAGAGCTCTGATGCCAAGCGCAGGCCAGAGCAGGACCTACAAGGAAAATAGAAGCAGACACACAAGTCGTCGACCAGAATGAGCCGACCAGACCCAGCAACCTCTACGTAAATACTTTGTCCCGAGCACAGCGTCTTTCAAGCAGGGATCTGAAGACAGTTTGGCGCTAAAATATCTGCTAAAGTGGTTCACCACATGAAAAGATTATCGGAGAGCCCTGGCGGGTGGCTCGGCTGGGTGGGTGTTGTCCTGTACACCCAAAAGCGTCGGTTTCTGTTCCCGGTCAGGGCACGAATCTAGGTTTCGGGTGTGATCCCGGATCAGGGCGCAGATGGGAGGCAGCCGATCCATGTTTCTCTCTCACATCGATCGCTCTCTCTCTCTCTCTCTCTCTCTCTCTCCCTCTCTTCCTTCCTCTCTCTCTAAAAATCAATAAAAACACACCCTTGGGTAAGGATTACAAATATATATAAATAAATAAAAGATTAAAGGAGAGAGTCCATATATATGATCATCTTATTAGATGCAGAAAAGGCAGTCAATAAAATGTAATATCTTGCCTGGCCAGTGTGGCTCAGTGGATTGAGTGCCATCCCACGGACTGAGAGGTGCCAGTACAATTCCCGGTCAGGGCACATGCCCAGGTTGCAGGCTCGATCCCCAGGAGTGGGTGTGCAGGAGGCAGCCGATCGATGTTTCTCTCTCACGTGGATGTTTCTCTCTCTCTCTCTCTAAAACAAATAAATAAATAAAATGTAATATCCACTCATGACTTCTTAAAGAATATTCTCAACAAACTGAGAATAGATAGGAACTTTCTTTTTTTTAAAATATGTTTTTATTTTTAGAGAGAAAGGAAGGGAGAGATAGAAACATCGATGAGAGAGAAACATCGTAAGAGAGAAATATCGATTGGCTGCCTCCTGCATGCCCCCCACTGGGGATCAAGCTGGCAACCCAGGCGTGTGCCCTGATGGGGAGTGGGGAATGGAACCAGTGTCCTCTTGATTCGTGGGAATGACGCTCGACCAGCTGAGCCACACCAGCCAGGCATAGATGAGAATTTCCTAAACTGATAAGAAACATCTACTCAAGAAAACACCATACTTAATGGTAAAACATTAGAACTATTTTCCTCAAAGCCAAGAAGATAAGGACGCCTGCTCTATCATTTTGATTCACTATTTCAACAGGATCTTCAGCTAACATAATAAATAAGAGAAACTGTTACTTAGGATAAATATTTGGCTGCATTTAATTGATATCGATGCAAATTGATAATGACTTCAACGAAATGGGTATTTCTTTTTCTTTATTGATTGATTTCTAGAGAGAGTTGCTGTTCCTCCCATCCATGCACCCATCGGTTGTTCCTGCAGGTGCCCTGACCAGGGACCAGACCCACAACCCTGTCACGTCTGGGGGACGCTCTGATCAACTGAGCTACCCGGCCAGGGCCAGGATATTCCTTTCTTACATGAGTCTCTGGAGGTGTCCAGGGCTGATACTTGTGGTTCGTGAAGTTGCCCAGGGACCCAGATGCCATCTGTCTTGTTGTCTTACTCTCCCTAGCACGGTGCCCTCCTCCCCAGTCCACCATGCCTGCCACATGTCCGAATGTAGAAGTCCAAGAATTGCCAAGGCAACTCTGAAGAAGATGGAGGAGAGACTTGCCCTCCAGGTGTAGACACTTGCTATCCAGCAATATGTAGTGATAAAAAATGTGGTTTAGATCTAAGACAGGCAGACCAGCGAGATAGGACAAGGACACCAGAAGCAGGTGACCACTGTGTGGACACTTGGCAAACAACGGAGGTATCAGTGCAAATCAGTGGCGGGAAGAGAGAGCCGAACCATCGTGGTACCTGCTTATCCACGTAGGACACTATCAAATTAGCATTCACCTGTATTACACATGAAAGTAAGCTCCAGATGAATTAAAGCACGAAACGTAAAAAAGCAAAACTTGATATCTTTTAGAAGAAAACAGAGGTGAACGTTCTTTATGACATTGAGCTAGGAAAGGACTTCTTAAGATCCCCAAAGCACGAATTATACAGAATACACATATTTGACTAGAGTAGAATGTAAAGCTCCTGGACTGAAAAGAAATGTAACAAAGTGAAAGGACAAGCTTCACTCTGGGAGATGTTTCAAAATCACCATATTGCTCAGTAAATACTTGATGGAGAGAGGGAGGGAGGGAAGGAGGGAGGAGAGAGGGATGGAGGGATGGATGGATGGGTGGGTGGATGGATGGATGGATGGATGGATGGATGGATGGATGGATGGGTGGATGGATGGATGGAGAGATGGATGGATGGGTGGATGGATGGAGGGAGGGATGGATGGAGGGAGGGATGTGTGGAGGGATGAGTGGGTGACAAGAGAGGCATTTGCATTTGTTCAATTCTGCCTGCCCTGGCAATGGGCAGAAAGCCTGGTGTATGTTACTGTTATAAAATCTCGTGTATTAATAGAAAATCTGAGGTATGGTAAGGACAACAGATCCAGAGCCGACTGCCTCTGAAAAGCTAGTTAATTACTCACAGCTCCCAAGACGGGGAGTACCTGCCAAGCCACAGGGGCCCCACGGGGAGCAGCGGGTGGCTCAGGAGTCCAGCCCTTTCTTGTGGTTTTCAAAGAAAGATGTGGGCGGGCGAAGGTAAGCAGGTTTGGATGGGCTGCTTTGAACAGTTTCAGAGGGCTGCGGGGTGTAGGGGCTTCCCTAGTCCTGGATCCCTAGCCCTGGGTGATTAAGGCAGTTAGTACAGTGAGTGAGATTGTGGCCCAGAGTGTGAGAGCCTGGTTAGGCATGTGGTTGGGAGTGGGCTCTGGATTGCTCGGTTTGTATATGAAAAGCAGGCCCCTGGGAGGAGGGCCCCCTCTGAGTGGGGGTGAGGAACAGGGCAGAAGCTGGAGGGGGAGCAGGAGGCCGGGGAGGTGACTTGGGCCCGTCATGGGTTGTCCAGCAAGGGCACGGGCGTTCAGGCAGGTGTCAAGGCACCGAGTCTACAGAGGCTGGACGCGTGGTTGATGCAGTCACACGCCGGTAGCTGCTCCCACCCCAATCTTTTTATTACCCTGCTCTGAATTTCCTCTCCTGCTAAACAGCTGCTCAGTCTGGAGCTTCAGGAGAAAGGGATGAGATGGAGCTGCCAAAGCCAGAATTTATTCTTGTGCACCTTATTTTTGGTGCCTGGCATGCAAGGCCTCCGGGAGCAGGCCCGAGTTCTGGTGTGCTACCTTCACCGGCTTTGCCTGATGGAGAGAAAAGGCCCCGCCCATCTGCCCAAGGCGGGGACACACAGCTGCCCGTTCTGGGCCAGGGGCCTCTGGGTCAGCTTGGCTCCTGTCCACGCTCCTCACACACGCAGCCCACTTTGCTCCCCAAATGTTTTCCTGCCCAGCTCTCTATGTGAGCAAAGTAATGTTCATTTGCGTGGGTGAAAATCCACCCGAGGCTAATCTCACAGTTGCAATTGTAAGATACTTAAAGGCCAGCCCAGCTGTTAAGCGCTCCCCCGGGAGTGGGGTTCAGAACCCGCCACTCACTCTGGCCTCCCCGAGCCGCGGACGGGTGGTGCCCACCTCCAGGCCGAGGTGCTGGAGGCAGAAGGCAGAGCAGACGTGGAAGCCGCCTGACCAGGCTCCGCGGGCCGGTCCCTGCTGCTCGGAAACCGGGTCCACCCGAGCACACTTGCAGGTCTCTGTGACAGAGCAGGTCCTTCCTGACACCCAGGCGTAAATGGAGGACTCAGACCTAAGCGTCTGTAGTCCAGAAGGAGAGATGGACAAGAAAGCAGGAAATTCCGACGTCGAAGGAGCGGGTCCAGAGACATGATTTGCGGCCCCTGGTGCCCAATGGGAACGAGGGGCCCCTTGTTCAAAAATTATTAAGGATTTCAAGTCGGCAACAGTGGAGCCTCAAAGCCCGCATGGGGCCTCCGGGAAGTGGGCCCTGCAGGAAGCCCGGGTCGGGTGCTGTCGGCCGGCTGGGCTGAGGGGCAGCACAGGCCACAGGGAGGCCAAGCCAGTCTTGTGGGGACGATCGGTGGTGGAAGGAAGGGGATTCCGAGCAGACCCTGGTCTCAGCGGATGTTTCCATCTAGGGATCCCTGTCATTCAGTTCACCAGCTCTGGGTCTTTCTTCTCTAGGAGCTGGGTTTTAAGTTACACACAGATGCCCAAAAGACCTTTCCTGACCTTTATGTGTTCCCTCCTGGCCCCTCCCTGGGACCATTCTTTCCTCCCCCACCAGCATTTAGGTGCTTTCCTGGGGTCTGTCTCAGTCCTAGCTGGTGGCCTTCACCTTTTGATGGGGGAGGGGACTGTCTGGTGCTCTGATGTCAGAGGCTCCAGGCCAGCTGCTCAGCCCCCCGTTAACCAGTTCCTGCCCACCGCTGACTGATGCGGGGTGCCGGGCTGGGACAGGCTAAGTCGAAACGAGCTGAACTGCCAGTCTGTGCAGAAGGCATGGTGGAAAGTATGTGCTAATTAATTCAGAGCGCTCTGTCTTTTGAAGCCATTGTATGGCACTGTTTGTCCGGAAATCTGCTTTGCCATTTTTCACTGGAACCTCTTTCTGGGCCCTAACTGGTGAGCACAGTCCCAGGCCCATCTTTGCCTGGGGCCCGCGTGTCCTGTCATTGTGCGTAGTCTTCCAGAGTTAATGTTCCAAGCAACGCCCTCAGACAGGCCTATGAAAAAATGTGTCAGCCCACACGTGGGCCGCAGCTAAGCAAATGTGGGTATCTCAGCACGCTGGAAGGAGGCAGAGAGATCAGAAACCAAACACACGGACCGTGTGCACATACAGGAGTGTTTGGATGAAAGAACGAACGCTCCCCTTCTATCTGCACGCCAGCTTTGTGCATCCCCTAATCTCACTTACTTCTAATGTGCACAGACGCATGTCCATCAAAATTGCAAGGATCTGCCCTGGCCAGTGTGGCTCAGTTGGTTGGGCACATGCCTGGGTTGTGGGCTCGATCCCGGGTAGGAGGCGTGCAGGAGGCGGCCGATCGCTGTTTCACTCTCACATTGATATTTCTTTCTCTCCCTATCCCTTCGTCTCTCTCTAAAAATCAATTTTAAAAATCTTAAAAAAATTTTTTTTCCTTTATTGATTTTAGAGAGAGACGAAGGGAGAGGGAGAGAGAGAGAAACATCGATGAGAGAGAACATTGACTGGCCACCTCCTGCATGTCCCCCACTGGGGATCAGGCCCACAACCTGGGCATGTGCCCTGACCGGGAATCGAACTGGTGACCTCTTGGTGCATGGGTCGATGCTCAACCACTGAGCCACACCGGCCGGGCTAAAATATCTTTTAAAAATTTTGCAAGACTCCGTTAGATCACCCCACTGCCCCCTTAAAGGTTCTCACCTCTTCCACTGTCTGTGTAACCATAACTCTGGAGCAAGTGCCACTTGTTCCCACCCGCAGGGGAGGGGCCATGGCTGGGGGATCCACCCCCAGGAGCAGCAGTCTCAGGATGTCACCCCCTGCAGTGTTTGCAGGTGTCGGGGGTCACCAAGAGACACACGACTCACGTAGGACTGGACGGAACGGGCTTTACTCACACAGAGAAGAAACAGGGCACGACCAGCTTCAGGGGTGATCGTGGGTCCCCTGTGGCTCAGGTCTGGCCCTGCAGCAGGCGGCCGGCACAGGGAGATGGTCTGCGTGCACCCCTCTCGTGAAGGACCCCGCCACTCCACACGTGCTTATACGGAACCAAGAGGTACCGATCAAGCCAGGACAAGAAAGATACTCCCGGACACAGGTGCCCATCACAAGCTGTTACCTCTCTGCGATGGCACTGGGGGCCCACGCCTGTGCGGCCGTGCAGGAGAGTCGCCGCACCCCGACTGCCTTTCGCAGCCTTCCCAGCATCACACTCCCTCCGACGGAAAATCCTGGACTGCTTTCTGTTCTCCTGCTTGGGCCCTCATTCAGATAATATCATAAGCAAAAGAAAAAGGTCATAGAGGTAGAATAACGGCGAGTACGTGGTGCAGCCCAAGCTCGACCCTTGGTCTCCTCCACAGCAGTCTCCCGAAGGGGCCAGACTGTGCTTTCGTGTGTTTTTTTTATCCTCACCCGAGGACATTTTTGCATGTATCTTCAGACAGAGCGGGAGGGAGAGAGGGAGGAAGAGAGAGAGAAACATCGATGTGAGAGAGACACATCTACTGGTTGCCACCCACACGACCCCAACCAGGGCCGGGGACAAACCAACTGAGGTACGTGCCCTTAGCAGGAACCGAACCCGAGACTGGTCCGTGGGCCGACGCTCTAACCGCTGAGCCAAACCGGCCAGGGCCCAGCTTGTGCTTTTGTATCTCCACACTCGGAACTTCCCTCATCTCCTTGCCACCAGCCGCGTCTGCCCCAGGCCCCGGGTCCCTTCCAGCGCTGAGCTGTCTCCGTCTTCTCTGGAGGCTGCCCAGCTACTGTGTCCGATTTCTGCATCACGAGGGCCAGGCCGATTGGGGAGGTAGGTGGCCCTGAGGGACAGCTTTGGTGTGGCCCATACATGCCCCGGAGGCCAGTCCTGTTCGGCCGCAGTGAGTACTACAGGGATGTGGACAATATAAGAATGTAGAGATCGATGAAACTGTGTGCACGTCTGGGGGTGAGGCCCAGAGGCGGGTGCTGCCCCAGCCCGCCCAGCCTGTGCGGCAGTCTTCAGTGACGCACGGAGCTGAGGCAGACCACCCTCCGTCAGAGCGTGAGTGTGGTCCCTTGCCTGCCTGGTTTTTTGTTTTTAGAGTCTGACACAGGAACATTGCTGGGTGACCATATTTTTCAAAACTCAAATGGAGACAGATGGTCTGCCCAACGATGTTTTCCTGACTTAGCCATTTACTTATATAAAAAGCCTCACCCAAAGTGTGCACGCCACTTCGCGTTTGCTTGTCCATTTAATGAATCACCTCTCCGGGCAGGAGCAAACCTGGACCTGGACCATCAAGAGACTCGCTCTGGCCAGGATGGGGGAGGGGAGGGCCAGGACGAGAGGGTGGGTGGGGGTTCCGAGAGGGGCAGTGCCAGGGCACCAGCTCGCTCCAGGCGCACCCTGCACCCCTGGGGTCAGGACTGCGTGTGCAAAGCAGCGTGCAGAGCTGGCCGCGAACCATCCATCACTCTGGGCTGTGAAGGGCTAAATAATCGCCAAGGACCCGGGGGAAATCACAGCTCGGCAGCTGCTCTTTCGCTCCAAGCTGTTACCCGCGGCAGATCTGGGCGAAGGCCGATGGGGACCCGGCACAGTTCAAGGGGCGTCCCCTGCACGGGTCCTGTCACAGCGCTGGGCTCCTGCTCCCTGTGCCGGGCAGAGGTGGGCGCAGAGGCCCAGCAGGGGGCCAGTCAGCACCCCACTGGGGGCCTCAGTGCCACAGATCACAACGTCACCTTTGTCCTGAATTCCGGTCACATTTGGACATTTACCGGGTACCCGGGCCTGTACTTGGTGCTTCAGACATTCGCTTCTTTTGTCCTCATAGCACCCCGGGAGGAAGATGCCATGATTAATCCCTCACTTCACAAAGAGGCACAGAGAAGGCAGCAACTTCACCAAGGTCACACAGCTAGTAAGCGATGGAGGTGGGACTGGAACCCAGGCTGCCGTCACCTCCCCTCCTGTCCTGAGGCCCCGTGCACACGTCTTCCCAGTCCTGTCCCAGGTACCTCGTGGAAGTGCCTCCTGGCTCCCTTTCCCCTCTCATGCCTCATCCAATCCATAGGAAATCCCATCACTCCACCTTCAAATATACCCAGCGTGGGACCACCTCTCCCCCACCCAGCCGACCACTGCCATCTTGGACTACTGATGTCACCTCCTAACTGGTCCTGTTTCTCCCACTCTTCCCACCACCGCCCCATTTCTCTGCAGGCCTCCATTTCACGGAGTAAATGTCCTTACGGCTGCCAGGCTCTGCACAGTCGGGCCCCGTCACCTCTGTGTCCTCACCTCCTCACTCATCCGCTGCACCCACACTCCTGCCCCAGGGCCTTTGCACTGGCTGGTCCCTCTGCCTGGAGTGGTCTTCCCAGATGTCCACATGGCTCACTTCCTCATCACCTATACAACTGACACCAAATGTCACCTTCTCGGTGAAGCTTGCTCTGACAACCTATTTCAGACTGCATCCTTCCCCCCAATACCCACACTACCACCCCACCCCCACTCCTCTCTGCCTTACTTTGCCACAGTGAGCTACACAAGGACAGACATCTTTGTTTCACTCACTGATCTATCCTAGTCCCTAGAGAATGCCTAGCACATAGTATACACTCAATAAACACTGGTGAAATGAGTGAATTGTCTCCAGTCCACACAAGAAGGCTTGTGGTTGGTTTAGTCTCCTTTGCAGATAATGAAACTGAAACTCAGAGGAGTTCAGCTCCCAGCCCAAGGACACACAGCTAGGAGCAGCAGAGCGGGGATTGGACCTGGTTCTTTCCTTCCCCAGGAGTTTCCTCACATGTTGGTGGGTAGATTGATTGCAAAGATAGCCTCAATCCTCTGCTCCCCTCCACCCACACCCTTTGTGAAAATGCGGAGTCCCTTCCCCACTCCTGGGATCTGGGCTGACTGCATGACTTGCTTTGGCCACGAGCATCGGGCCATGCCAGCTCCAATCCTAGGCCTCATGTTCTCCTGGAACCCTGCACCACTGTGATCACAAGGCCAGGCTGGTCTGGGGAGGATGGCGGAGATGTGGATGGACAGCTGGCTATCCGAGGCTGGCCAGCCCCCAGCCAACCTTTCAGCTGACAGCAGATCCATTCAAGATCGAGCTGGGGTTTGCCCAGCCCAGCCCAGAGCAGCAGAACCTTCCTGCCCACCTGTAGACTCCTGTGAGCAAAGGTAATTGTTCCGCGTTGCATGCGACCGAGGGCTGAGCCGTCAAGCAGCATTACTGTGGCAATAGACAACTGACTCACTTGGATTTGGACCAGACTCTGCATCAGGTGACTCTCTGTGGGCTGCTCTGGCACAGGGGCACTTTCCGGTGGGCGTGGAGCTGAGGAGCCTCTCCCTGTCCCTGGTGCTGAGGTCTGTGCTGAGATAGAGGGGGGTCACAGCTGCTGGCAGGGACCCCGCTACTCCTCTGGCAGCTCTGAGCCCTCTGCCAGGTTTCTCTTTGGGGTGGGAGTGGAAGGGTGGGCCGGACTTGCCCCACCCCTCTGTGCCCAGGGACCCTCGAACCAGGCCATCCACTGTGGGTGTCACAGGGAGGGCCTTGTGTCTGTGCTTCTGCTTCCCAAGATTTGGCCGGGGGAAGGCTGGACTCAGTGGTGGGGGAAGATGGCGAGGAGTGTGTTCCTCTTCCTCCGTCGGGTTCCCCAAAAGCAGGACCGAAGGCAGGACATGGATGTGGATGGTTTATTTGGGGGTGAGCCCAGGAAGCAGGAGTAAAGGTCAACCAATGAAGCGTGTGTTGGGAGCCTGGGCTGAGGCCCACGGGAGTAGGGGGTGTCTAGGAGCCTCGTGGACTGTGCCCCAGACCCATCCACGGCAGGGCAGGAGGAGGCTGCGATTTCAGTCCCAGGGTCGGAGGGTTGTCTCTGGGGGCTGCTCTGAGCGTGAGTTGATGGAGGAGACCAGTCAGGGTAGCCCCTGGCAGGGGGCGAGGACTGGCCCATCACCTCCTCTTCTCTACAAAACTCAACTCCCACTCACCTCCCCTGTGAGGCTACCCTGACCTTCCAGGTAGCCGGTCACTCTTTCCTCTGCCCTGTGGCCCACGGCACCAGGCACCGTTATGACAGCAAGGCCCATTTAGCGGGAGCTCACAAAGCACAGTGCCCATTTAATGCCAGGACTCTCTGAAGTGGGTGCAGGAGGATTGCTACTTTCTAGACCAGGGGCTGAGGTTCAAGGTCTCAGCTAGAAAGTGGAGGAGGCAGGGTTTGCACCAGCTCCTAGACTGACCCAGAGCCGAACACATAGCCCTGAACAGCACCCAAACTGCGGGTGGGTGTCTGTATCCTGCCCCAGACAATAAGCTTCCGGGGGATACGAGCCCCGCCCCCCACGATGCCAGCGCCCAGGTGCGTGGTATACACTCCAGTGGGGAGGTGCGCACACCCACCGACGGAGCCCCTGGCTCTAGTGCATTCCTAACACGCTCCCACAGCAGCGTGGCAAAAATAGCTGTCTCGTTGTTTTTTTCAATATTTTTTTTATTGATTCTTTAGAGAGAGAGGAATGGAGAGCGAGATAGAAACATTGATGTGAGAGAGAAACATCAATAAGAGGCCTCCTGAATGCCCCGCAGCGGGGATCAAGCCCACAACCTGGCCATGTGCCCTGATCGGGAATTGAACCGGGACCTCTCAGTCCATGGGACGACGCTCAGTCCACTGAGCCACACCGGCCAGACCGGCCATCTCGTCTGAATGGAGTTGCATTCAGATGGGGACATCTTCAGAAGAGGACAGCAGCCGCCAGGCCTCCAGCGGAACACAGCCCCAGCATAGCAATTTAGCACGATTAACTGAAGCCACAGCCCCAGTCAATATAATAGCGGGTGCATTATCAGTTTTGCCACAAACCGTTATTCATTATCCCTGGGCTTCGCTGGCTCACCCGTGGCTGGCCGAGTGCTGCTTCTCCTGCATCCGCTGTATTTTAATCAACTGCGTTACGGAAAACGTCCCCGGAGAGAATCGGGGCATCACTCGGCGTGTCGGCTACTCACAGACAGGAATAGAAAGGTTCCGAGGTGCAGTAATGGGGTGTGACACTGTGCAAGTTAATTTAGAGAAGAATGAAACGTCATTTGCAGCTGAGCCTGGGGTGAGCAGGGAGACTGGCTTGGTTTCAGACCACATTTAAATTGATTCTGGAGGAAATCTTTGCGAAGACTCATGGTGGTCTATGAACGTTTGTCCAGAATTCCCGAACTCGGCATAGGCGTGGACAAAGAAAACTCGGAAAGCAAGATATGCCCCAAACTTAAAAACACTTATTTGGGTTCGGCTGGTGTGGCTCAGTGGATTCAGCGTCATCTCATGGACTGAGAGGACCCGGTTTGGTTCCCGGTCAGGGCACAAGCCCGGGTTGTGGGCTCGATCCCCAGTGGGGGACATGCAGGAGGCAGCCAATCGATGTTTCTCTCTCACATTGATGTTTCTATCGCTCTCTAAAAAAAATTAATAAATAAAAGCATTTATTTGGTGCCAGAATGGATAGGGATCGCAGAGGAGGGGCATTGGGAGAGCTGGGTGAGGGTGGAGGGGGCAGAGAGGGTGAAGGAAACTTCTAGTCCCCACACACTTTCTGAGGCAATTCCATGGGCCAAGCAAGGTGCTGGGGCCACCACGATGGGGCCACACTATCCCTGGTGTTGAGGGTAAGAGGGGCAGAGATCTGACAAGAGCAGAAGTTCCTTCCTGTTCACACTCTAGTAGGAGGTGTCTGAGCACATGATACCTGGCACTGGACAATGAGCTGGCAGCAGTTTATAGGTAATAGATACTTACAGCCTGGAGTGGGAGACACCACGTGCCCTGCCTGTGAGGCCACACGGGCTTGCACTCGGGAGCCGAGAGAGAAACCGGGATCTGTGGCGGGGAGATGGCTTTGTAGTAACAAGAGGGTGAGGTGACCCTGATTCCCACTGGAGGCTGTAACTGAATTATTCTGCAGGCGGGAGGGAGGAGAAACCCACAAGGTTGAGAACCAGGTGGGGGTGGGGTACATCTGGTCTGGTTAGTAGGTGGGGGAAACCTTTCCTGCTGGGCGAGGGGACATCTGGTGAGAGTAGCGAAGCTCAGTTAGGCCTTTGGGGTCTTGGGAGGCTCCAAGGTCAAGGCAGCATTTAACATTGCGTGTTCAGTGCAGGCCTTAACCACAGGAGTGAGGGGAGGTGGGAACAGTGAGGCGGGAGGGCTTCCTTCTGAGTGGTGCGGTGCCGGAGGCCTCGCGGAGCAGGTGGCCCCGAAGGATGAGCAGCCTCTCAGGACGTGCAAAGTGAGAGAAAGGACACGTGAGGTGTGGGGGCTTTGTGAGCGATGGCGTGGGCGAGGCGGGAAGATGCGGGGCTTGGAAGAGGGAGGAGAGTCCACGCCGGGGAAAGGACACGACGTGTGGAGAGGGGATGGTAGTGAGAGGGAGCAGACTGCAGAGGACCAGGGGAGCCACACCGGAGGGATGGGGATTCTCCACGTGGAGAGGAAAACACAGAAGAAAAACAGGAGCCAGCCGTGATGGTCATAACGATCAGCCAGGCCGGGAAGGAATGTCACAGAGAAGTTGGTCCCCGGATGTTGAGTACCCACCTGGGCCTGGATGACCCCCCAAACTGACTCTGAATTCCAGACTCAGCTGCCCAGGCAGATCTCCATCCGCATTCACTCCCTGCGTGTCTGTGGGGTACCAGACACAGTGTGAGGCACTGAGAGTCCAGCAGGGGTAAACCAGAGAAGGCCCCGCCCCATGGCGCTCCTCTGCCGGTGGCTCGGCTCCCTTCAAGGATGCTTGTGATGCCTGAGTGCGTCCACACTGTACTGAACCTGGTCCTTCCTTCTCAGATCAGCACCTCCTCCTGAAGTCTCAGGGGGGTTCCGCTGGCAACCCAGGAGGTCTACCCTGGCTGCTCACACCACCTGATCTACCACACCACCACTTGTTATTTCCTCACTTTCTTCCAGGAAGGAGGAAGGAGAACATCTCCCAGTCTCTGAGGTTCAGCCATGGGAACCAGCCCAGGGCTCTCTGGGGTCACCTGTTATGTGCACCAACCTAGGAATCTGTGAGATGCCGATGTGTTTGCTTTCCCAGGGAACTCTGTGGCAGTTTCCAGACAGAGCCCTGTGTACTTGCTACGTAAGTAGGACAGAATTATATGCTATTTCATGCTCTGCAATTTAAACGGCTGCTAACACCTCCCTGAAAACATTGCATTTAGTAACTAGCAGGCCTCTGTTTTAATTTCAGTCCCTTTGCTCTCCCCAGACTTTATTATACACCAGAGATTTCTGTGCAAACACGACTACATCTTCGATACATCTTTGGCAAGGACTTGACAATCCCTTTGCCTTCTTTGCCTGGTGGTGATGGAGGTCTTACTTATCCCTGCTCCTCTCAGGAGTCTGTAAATAGAGGGAGACACACACACACACACACACACACACACACACACACAGAACTTTTAATGCTGCAAAACTGCTCAGCTCAAAAAAAACTGCAGCCCTGGCCAGTTTGGCTCAGCGGTTGGAGCATTGGCCTGTGGACCAGAGAGTCCCAGGTTCGGTTCCTGCTAGGGACACGTACCAAAAACAAAAACAAAAACAACAACAAAAAAATTATTTAAAAAAAAACAAAAAAAAAACTGCAGACATTTCCCCAGCCTCCAGGGTTCCCTAGAACCCCATGATGGCAGCCAGCAGCTTCTGGGTTCCTATTCCTTACCTATTTCTACCTCATTCAAGGACCTTTGGAGGGCTGGAGGGCCAGAGCCAGACCCTGCCTATGCAATTGCTGACTGGAATGTGTGCGGTTGAGTTTCCCCCCTTCCCATCAGTGTCTCTCTGAGGACTGTTCCAGTTAGAATACAGACCACCTTCCAGGTGTGGGGGTGTCATAAATTACTGTTTAGCAAATATTCACTCTTCACACTGTGGCACAGCACACTTCCCTGCCCCACTGATACTGAGCTTGACCTTCGGACTTGTTTTGACCAATGAAATGTTAGCAGACACAAGATGAGCAGTGGGTTGAAGTATACTTGTGTAAGTTGGCTTGCCCTCTGGCCCACCTGCCTTACCCTATGACTAGAATATGCCCTGAGTAACCCAAGGTCCAGTGGGGATGAGAGCACACAGGGCAGGTCTGGACCCCACTCCCATCTCGGAGCCGAGTCCAGCTGCACAGAAACAAGATCAGCCAAATTCCCACTGACCAACAAATGAGTGGGAAATAAATGCCTGTTGTTGCATGCCATTGAGTTTTGCAATTGGCTATTAAGCAAAAACAGTTGACTAGTTCAAGGGGGCAGACTTCCTTTCCATCCACATTCTCCCTAGTTGTTCTTTTGAATATAAAATTGGCATTGCTGATCATCCCCTCAAAGAAGAGTATGAACTTGGAGTAGATTTGCCAGGAGTGAAGGTCTTATTACATGGAGTCAGACCTATTATCTTGGCCAGGCTCCACAGCAAACAGCCACAGAACACACCTCCTATTACTTATCAATATGGTTATAAATAGAGCAAAGTTAGCTCAGCTGCTCAAGCCTATTGGTCAATGCCAGGCTCCAGGCTGGGGCCTTGGCCTCCTTGAGGTCATGTGCTAACCAGCTGAACTAGCCTGCGGTAACAGAGACCATCCAAGCCCACTCAGGGAATGTGCAGTGTAGAAACTTGGCCCCTGGGTGCTGTCCAGCCCCAGCGGTGCTGAATCAAGAGAGAGGCCCGCCCTTGGAAACCGGGCCTTCTGCAGCGCTGTCCAGCTGAGAGGTGCTGAACAGAGACAGGCCCTTCTGGAAAGTCTTGGGACAAAAGAGCTCAAGGGTCTGGTACTCACCTGCTCTTACCCCCTGCCCTGACCACCGTCTTTTTATTTTCCAGTGTCTTCATCCAATCCAGCCCTTCTCTTCAATGTCTCTGGCTCACCCCCTATTATAGCCCTGATGAGTTACCCAGGAGGGAAAATGGTTCATCTGGAGTCAAATCTCCAAATCACCCAGATAATCAATTTTTGACTACTGTGCTACAGAGCAGGGGATAGATCTGTGCCAGCCATTGCTAGGCAACTGGAAGCCTTCACACCACCCTCATGCAATGAAAGGAGCTGTGAAGAGCGAGGCAGCTCTGTGGGGCCCATTCTTAAGGTTCAGCAACATGTGAAACTAGGGAATCAAATTGCAGGGTGAAGAGGGACTTGCCACTTTCAAGACTTTGGTGATATTTCACCTGACACTCTGGCTTTGAAGCAAACCACTCACTCAAAAATCCTTTTTACTGTGGAACATTTCAAATATTTATACAGAGAGATACTATAATGAATATCCACAGACCCATCATCAAGCTTCTATAATTATCAACCCTTGGTGAATTCAGTTTTATTTTATCTCCCACCCACTGACCCACCCCCACCATCAGATTACATTTAAGAAAGTCCTCAATATCATGCATAGGTATTTCAGTAGGCATCTCTGAAAGGGCAAGGCTCTTAAAAAGCAAAAACAAAAACACACAACACTATTATCATGCTTTAAAGAAATTAGCCTTGCCCTGGCCAGTTTGGCTCAGCAATTAGAGTGTCGGCCCGCGGACCAGAGAGTCCCGGGTTTGCTTCCCACTAAGGGCACGTACCACGGTTGCAGTTTGTCCCCGGCCCCAGTTGGGGTCGTGTGGGTGGCAACCAGTCGATGTGTCTCTCTCACGTCAATGTTTCTCTCTCTCTCTTCCCCCCTCTCTCCCTCCTGCTCTATCTGAAGATAAATGCAAAAAATGTCCTCGGGTGAGGATAAAAAAAAAAGAAATTAGCCTTGCCCTGGCCGGTTTGGCTCAGTGGTTAGAGTGTCGGCCCATGCACCAATGAGTCGCGGGTTTGATTCTGGTCAAGGGCACATACCTCGGTTGCGTTTCGTCCCTGGCCCTGGTCAGGTCATGTGGGAGACAACCAGTCGATGAGTCCCTCTCATGTCAATGTTTCTCTCTCTCCCTCCCTCCCACTCTATCTGAAGATAAATAGAAAAAAAAAAATCCTCCGGTGAGGATTGAAAAAAAAAAATTAGCCTTCATTTCTTCAAAACATCAAATATCCAGTGTGTTTAACTGTCTCCAATTATCGTAATTTTTTTCACAGTTTTACTTTAATCAGGATCCAAATAAGTTTCAAACATTGTTGTTGGTTGGGATGGTTCTTAGGTTTCTTTTAATCTACCATATCCCCTTGCTGAAAGGAGATAATTTGTGCTGTAGAGATTCCCATGAACTGAATCACAGGTATGTTCCTCCATGTTCCTCCAGCCCACATATTTCCTATTGATTAGTAGTTAGATCACACAGCTTGGTCATATTTAGGTTTGATGTGTTGGTAAGACTACTTTCTAAGTAGTCCTTATCAGTAGCCTGTAATGCCTGGTCTCTCTCTCTCTCTCTCTCTCTCTCTCTCTCTCTCTCTCTCTCTCTCTCTCTCCTGGAAGGTTGGCAGCTATTGATTGCTTATAGGAACTGGCAATCCACTGAGTGGAAGGAGATATGTGCCGTACTTATATGTAACAAAGGAATCATGTCTGGACTATATCAAGAGCCCTTAAAATTATTAAGGAAAAAGTAGGCACCCCACTGGGGTGGCACACCACTGTTTCTGAATGAAAGGTTACTGATTCCTTTCTCCTGGAACCTAATCTACACACGAAAATCAATGAACAGAAAAGGCTTAGACTGCATCTGGAGAGAAACAGGACATGGGAGGAACGTAATGAGAAGTCATCTCCCTTCAGCGGTGGAAATGAACGTGTCACGTGCTTACTCGAGGGCGAGAAGGGCTACTTTGGAGAAACCAGATGATCGATTTTCCAAGCCCAGCTCACCGAGATTCTTGAGTTGCTGAGGGATTCATCTGATGACCAAGAAAATCAATGTCAATAATTAATCTCAGACTCTCCCCGTTGCAGGCAGTGAATAGGGCAGTCCCAGAATTAAGCATATCCGCGGAGACCACTCTGGGACAAAAACGCGTAAACGCCAGTAAATTACTTCAAAGCTTTTCTCCTTTTTAATTAACTGGAGTCATTTTGTAATAATCCCCACAGCTTGTGTCTTCAATTGGAAATCGGCTAAGGATCGAATCCATCTTCCGATAGTGCTTCCCTGTTCTGGGGCTCAAACATGCGAGGTCAGCCCCGCAGGGTGGTGGGGACTTGAGCCCTTCACAGAGCACACAGAACTTGCAGACTCGCTCCAACCTCAGCAGATGGGAACCAGTGTCAGGAGCATTTAATTAGGCCCTGCATTAGCTCATGATTTAACGAGCCCTGTCTAGCCAGGTACCTGTGATGTGTGAATCTGAATAAGCTTCTGAAGGACTATAAAAAGCATTCGGAGGATGATGGGTTTGAGTGGTTCAAGTTCCCAGACTGCCATAAAAGGAAAAGGCCAGGCCCCCCCCCCCACCCCGTTCCTCTTCGCTGAGCCACACAGCAATTGAGCCTCCAAGGCAATGAATTCCACAGGCCTCTAGTCCACAGGAGACCTCAGGCTGTGCACACAGCTTCATAGCATCGCCGAGCTACAGGGACCTCGCCTTGCAAATGCTTTTCAAAGCCAATTCACTCGCATTATCACATTTGGGCCTCACAAAGACCCACTGAAACAGTTATTACCCCATCTGACAGGTGAGAAAACCACCATCTGAAGTCTGAGGTCAACAGAGAGTGAAGACACCAACTCAGAATGCACCTGCCTCCCGCTGAGCCTGGTCCTGGCGCCAGCCAGCGTGGCACGGGGGGGTGGGGAAGGGGTGGGGAAAGGGTGGCAGCGCATGGGGGGAGGGGGTGGGGAGAAGGGTGGTCCTAAAGGCCAGAATTGAGGTCTTCACCCACGAGTCTGGCAGCTCAACAGTGCCTGGTACTTCCGTGGTTAATTCAGAGAGAGCGAACCCAACAATTCATGAGATGGACCACCACCCCAGGGCAGTGTGGTCTTGATGGTCGGGAAGTGAAGCCCAAATCCTGCTGTTTTGCCGCAAGCCTCGGTCCCCTGAGGACCGGGAGATGACTGAATCTACACCCCTTTCTTGAGGGCGCTCCGTACACCCGGAGGCAGTAGGCAAGTCGAGTGTCAAACAATGAGCAAGCTCTCTCAGGGCGGACAAGCAGGATTCCTTCGTCTCTCTCCAGGGGTAAAGGGATCTTCCACTCTCAGTAACCATCACCCCCATCACGGTATATCCATAGGGGTGAGATGTTCCATGCAAGATTTCTCAGTGTCCCCAGATTCCAGGCTGGTCTCTCGACTACAGTGGGCAAAAGAACCACCCAAGTGTCTCTTGCAGGCTGACATTTGGGGCGTGCACCCTCCCCCCCTTGCCAGTGGAGAGTTCTGCAGCCAGCTGGAAGGCTGCACTCTGTCACCCCTGGGTTTGCAAGGTCTGCTGCACTGGCAGGGAGGACGGAGGAAATGGTTTGGAAAGAAATGCCAGCAGTAGCTGTGAAGGCAAAGCCAGCAGTCAGGAGGCAGCCCAGCTCCCCTCGGCTCCTCCAGGCGAAGCATGATTTACATCTTCAAGCCCCATCATCACGAGATCTCAGCCTCTGCCCTCTGACTCCCCCGGGCCTTGGACAGGGGTGCTGATGGCCTCAGAGCGAAGTCCCCCCGCTGGCCTGCAGACCACCGGGGCTGCTTTTGCCCCGAAGCAAGTCAATCAGGTCGATGGACTCTCTGGAGTGAGTTCTGGCATCAGTGTTTTTAATGTCCACCCACCAAGGGAGATTTGAATGTCTAGCCAGAGTCGAGAATCACTCCCTTAAGGGGACCTTTGATGCAGGGGTTTCTCATCTCTGGCTGCAATGGGAATCCTCTGGGAGATTTAAATAACACTGATGGCAGGACCCTGCTCCAGAGATCCCGCTGTAACGGGCCTGGGTGCAGCCTGGGCAGCAGGATTTTAAAAGCTCCCAGGTGAGGCTAATATTCAGCCAAGATGAACCATTGCTCTAAACACTTTATCCTTTTGCTTTAAAATGAGCCCCTGGAAACTCTGGGGGCCCCTGGCTTTAAGAAAGTCACTCAGTTTGGCAGAGTGTCTGCACACGGGTAAAACTGACCCTGAAAATCTCAGCAACTCGGCAAATGAACCAATAGACCGGACCCCGAGGAATGACTTTATTTTCTTCAAGGGTAATAATAATCCCAAACTCTAGTGCATTTACACACCATATGGACCCTTTCATACGTGTTCTCATTTGAACATGACCTTGGGGAAGCATTTGTGGATCTCTGAATTTCTAGTTCCTCATCTGTAAATGGGCCGAGTGACTCGCTCGTGGTTGCTAGGATTGGGGGCCAAATCTCAGTCTGAGCGCTGGGCCTTTCCACCTGAACTGCCTATTACACACAGTAAGCAGCCTGGGGAGGGAGCAGGCTGCATGGGGGCAGGAGCTGGTGATCTCTTCTGCAGAGAAAGAGCATCAGGGTTGGGGGAAAACCTTCGGCCACTCTGTGCGTGAGGCTCACCCGTGGCTGCACCCCCAGGCTGGTACCCAAGGCTGGAGCCCCTTCCAGATGGTACTGCAGAGGTTACAGACCGTGAGATCAGGCCCTGGCATTTGAGCGGGCTGCCTGGGAAGGCAGGGTTTACCTGCGAGGTCAGACCAGCTGGGGTGAACACCGGGCGGAGGCAGGAGGCTGATGACCCACAGCTTGTCCTCCTCTCGTGACACCTGGAACTCACCTGCCTCTGCCCTGGGATTTGGCTCTGGATGGCTTTGTCTCTTTGTGTCTTGAATGGAGCCGATATCAGGACTGAAAAGAGTAGGACCCTTTACGTGGAAGGATTTCAGAGTCGCCGGGACCTCACCTCCCACTCACCCCTTCCATGGAAGCTCCTGGAGGATGTGCGCGGCAGAACGAGGATATACATCAAGTTAGGCAGAAACACAGGACCCAAGTGACAGGAGCCCCCACAGGAAGAGTGGAAGGAAGTCCCACAAGGATGGAGAAGGGAAGCAGGATGGAAAGAATGGCTCCAGGTCAGAGCAAAGAGAGGTCTCCAAAAAAAAAAAAAAAAAGGCTCCTTAAAAAAAATGTACAAGGAGGAGGGCAGGACTTGGAGGGATCAGAGGGGACAGGGAAGGACTTTGGGATGGGGAGGAGCAGAAAAGTCTGAGAGGGACATTGCAAGGTATTTAGGGGCCAGAGAGCAGAACTGGAGGTGACGGCGGGGAGCCAGGTTGGGAAGCGTTTGGGCTACAGCTAGAGGAGGCTTTTCTCCAAAACCCACCAGGCAAGAAGCCGGTGAGCACAGCAGCTTCCCCAGGCCAGGGGGGAGGGGAGGTGGCCCCACAGCATCCAAGGTGGAAAGAAAATTCTGAGCTGTTTTCAAGGTCAAAAGGTCATGAAGCAGAACCAGGCAGAGGTCACAGCTCTGCAGGCCAGCAGGAGGGTAATGTTGTCTCTCTGTCACCTCCCTGGGTGGTGGCCTGGATTTCACCCGGCTGTGCCAGAATCTCCGGCCCATTCAGCGCCCCCTCCCTCCCAGGGACCAGGCACCACGGCCACCTTTGCTCAGTCACCAGAAAAGCACAGCCAGCCACTTAGGAGCAATTGACATGAGGGGCATTTCCACAGAATGTCAGCGAGCAAATCACTGGGTTTCTGCTTCAGTCACGACGCAGTGGAGCTGAGCACAGGTGACCAGGAGCCTGGAGGTTTGGCTGTATCAGCCTCTAAATGCTTTTGTTAATCTGGAGAGTCTTGTCACATTGTCTCCACTGGCAGAGGTGTGTGTGCGCACATGTGCGTGTGTACATCTGTATGTGCACGTGTATGTGTGTGTGTGTGTGTGTTCACATGCTCTGGGCTGTGGCCTGGGTACCTGAGAGCAGGGATGAAATCAAGTTTCACCTCAAAAAGCCCAGGGCAGGCACAGTCTATCCTGGCCACCAGCCAGGCATTTGGTGGATAGTCAGAACTCATAGCGTGCACACACGGCCACACAGAGCCACGCACACTCACACACTCTCACACACCCACACATACAGTTTGGTATTCAGTGCCGTGTGGCAGGAGGCTCTGGGAGCCCCAGCAGACAGACCTCCGCTCTGAGCAGATATTCAGGCCCGAGTCCCCCAGCCCCCAGAGCTGCTGGCCTCAGGGAGCCTCCAGGAGCAGGGCTGGGGGGCTGGGAAGCTGAGAGGGGCCAGGTCTAAACCTCTGGGCTCACTGCGGCCCCTTTGGGCTCCAGAAGCCTCTGCTCCTGCCTCCCAGCTCCCCAACCTGCACAGGCAAGCTGCTGTCTCAGGAAGAGCCCAAGTCCTCTGCAGAAAGCCAGGCCTTCACCTTCAGGCCCTGTCCTGACCAAGGCAGAGAAATTGTCCCAGACCTGCTCCTCAGCCCCTCCTCAGCCCTGTTTGCACCACCAGGTGAGGAATGATCCACTGTCTCACACATCGCCCCTCCCCTAAGGAGAAAACGATTTTTTTTTTTTCTTTTCCCAGCAGCACATCCACCTCCTGGAAGTGCCCAGAGCTCCCCCTTGTGGCAAAGTCACACACGCGCAGCGTCTGGACTCCTGGGGTCCAGGTGACATCCTGATACCTGCAAGGGGAGTGGGAGACAGAGCACACACGACCTCACTCCTCACCTGTCCCCTGCTGGCCCTCCTCCTTCCCCTTGAGTCCTGGATGTGGGGGAAGAAAACTGTATCTGAGTGCTTTTCACTGGGCAGAAGCCCTTGGGTACCTGGAAACAATACCTCCCCTGGGACAAAAGCCACTCTCAGGTGTCACCGTGGACTCCAGCCAGATGCTATTTTATACCTTTGTTAGCAACAATCTGCTGAGAGCACTTCGAAGCCCTCTTTGCAGAATTTCTAGAGCCGATGGGGAGCTTGGTGTGTGTGGGGGGGTGCACACCCCATCCTGGGGCGATGGCCGGGACAGGAAGTGCTGCCCTCCCAGGCCCCGCCAGACACCTTGCCCACTCACTGGCACGTGCATCAGTCCTGAGGAAGAACAGAAAGAAGGAAATATGTGTGTCTTCAAACATTACCTGATTATAAGCAGAAATCATTGTAATGATAACAAATAGCTCTAAATGCAACGATTCCTGTTCTAAGTCTTTTAGCTACACCGACTCATTTAATCCTCCTACCATTTTCAATGTAGAAAATTTGTAAAATGCAAAATCACGAGGAAGGAAAAGAAAGCTCACAGTGCCACATGCATTTTCTCCAGTTCCTCATCTGTGGGTCTGGGCTCGCAGCGGACGGTGACCAGAGAGCCCGTGCCCCTCACGTCAGCTCATGACCCAAGGTCACCGGTTGTGGAAAACAGTCTCAACGGCGGCACTGAATTTCATCTGCTGGGCTATGCCATCTTATTTGACCATCCTCAGGGAGAAGAAGTCTGTTATTACCAAGTGTGGGGGCCCGTGTGATGCCAACCCACAGCGTCCATCCACTCCAGCCTTTGGCTGCTTGTTTATCAACTTGGGGGTAGAATAGCGGTACCATTTGCCCAAAGCCCCATCTGTGGGTTTCTTAGATGTGTGTTTACATGGGTGTGCAGGCACATGTGTGAACATGTGTGTGCGCACATGCTTAGACTTACCCTATAAGAAGTCATACTTCCGCCCTGGCCGGTTTGGCTCAGCGGTAGAGCGTCCACCCGCAGACCAAAGAGTCGCAGGTTTGATTCCGGTCAAGGGCACGGACCTCGGTTGCGGTTCATCCCCGGCACTGGTCAGGGTCGTGCGGGAGGCAGCCAGTCGATGTGTCCCTGTCACATCGATGATGTTTCTCTCTCTCTCCCTTTCTCTCCCTCTCTCTCCCTCCCACTCTATCTGAAGGTAAATAGAAAAATATCCTCAGGTGAGGATTTAAAAAAAAAGAAGTCATACTTCGTAGGAATATATTCAAAAGAATTAAAAACGGGCATTCAAATACACGTGCGCGAATGTTCAGTCAGCGTTTTCACAACAGCGAAAGGTGGAACCAACCCATGTGTCCACCAGCGGGTGGGCGGATAGACACTCCGTGGAACGGCCCTCAGCTACAGAACGGGGTGAGCACTGACACAGTCCATAACGTGGGTGAATCTTGCAAACAGCATTAGAAATGAATGAAGCCAGACACAAAGGCCACATACAGCCCTGGCCGGTTTGGCTCAGCGGTTAGAGCGTCGGCCCGCGGACTGGAGAGTCTCGGGTTCGGTTCCCGCTGAGGGCACGTACCTCGGTTGCAGTTTGTCCCTGGCCCTGGTTGGGGTCATGAGGGTGGCGGCCGGTTGGTGTATGTCTCTCACATCGATGTTTCTCTCTCTCTCTCTCTCTCTCTCTGTCTCTCAGAAAATGGATGCAAAAATGTCCTTGGGTGAGGATGGAAAAAAAAAAAAGGCCACATATCACATATTCCATTTATATGAAATGTCCAGGGTAAGTCCATTGAGAGAGAAGACTGGTGCTTGGAAGGGGAGGGGGAATGGGAGCGACTGCTTCAGGGGGACAGTCTATTAGAATGATGAAAAGCTTTGCCACTCCACAGAGGTGGTGGCTGCACAACATTGTAAACGTACAAAATGCCACTGACACGTTCACTTTAAAATCGTTATTTTATCTTATGTGACTTTTACGACAATTTTTTTTAATGTCACACTAATAACTCCTTTCAAGCCTGAGTCACACAAATTACCCCTCTGTGGTCAAATGCTCCTTCCTGTTTTGCTGCCCATTTCCCAGAGGCCTGCAGCTGAGGTTCCAGCCTGGTGCAGCTGAGGCTCCAGCCTGGTGCGGCTGAGGCTCCGGCCCAGTGCAGCTGAGGACTGTGCACCGCAGGACACATGTCCTGTCTCCCCCTCCCCCTATCTGGTCCTTCTTTTTTCTGGGACCTATATTTGTCAGAAAAAGGACTTCAGTCACCATGTGGGATCTGAATGGCCTGTGCTGAGGACTTTGGACCTTCTTTTTTATTTTTAGACAGTGTCCAAAAGAAACGAGCAGCCTGAGGCAAGGTTTGGCCAGTGGCCAAGGCTTCTGAGAGTCTTCTGTCTGCTCTCGAGGCACCCAAAGGAAAGTTGGATAAGTCCCCAGTAACTGAAGGTTTGTCTCCTTAAGCCAACCCAGGAGCATAAATCCCTTTTAATTCTCCTCACAGACTGTAGTTCCCCTGCGTGAAATTTGTTAGGAAGCAGCCCTACTCCCTCCCGCCCACCCCATGGGTACTTGTAAGAGCTTGGAGAGTCCCCCTCGCCAGCCCCCTCCCCTCAAATCTCTTAATAACTCAGGGGGGTTTGTTCCCGGGAAGACTTAAAGCTGCGGTGGTCTGATCGCTGGTCACTGCGGGTGCACACAACACTCCTAATGCCTGTCAAGTGGTCCCCGTGTCTCGTCCTTCTGACCTTGACATGGAGCACAAGGAGACAGGTTAGCATTCTCTCCCCCCTGACATGCCAGCATCCGCATCCCAACAGCAGCAGCAGCTCCGTCCATGAAAAGCTTCATGAAGCACCTAAGTGAGCCGTGCCCGAAGCTGTGTGAGTCTCCAGTCCAGCCTCTGTCACGCTGTCTGGGTGACTGCTGATCGGGAGATGGGATTGGGTACTTTTCGCTGCAGTGACAGAGACCCTGAATCAGTGTGGCTTTATCATTCGGGGTTTTGCTCTCTCCCGTGCAGGAGCTGCAGGGGAAAGGCAGGGAGCAGGCGGGTGTCAGCTGAGTGGCAATGTCACGGGAACCCAGCTCCTTTCTCTGCAGCTCTGCCCTCCCCGGGGTGCTGGCCCTGGCCCCGGGCTGGCTCCCCTCAGGGCTGCTAGACGGCTGAAGCAGCTCCAGGCATCCAATCCAGGGAACACCATTCAAAGGAAGAAGGAGTCGTGAAGACCTTTCCCAGCTCTTCAGCAGACTTCCTCTCGGCACTCATTGGTCAGAATGGAGTCACGTGCTCATTTTTGAACCAATCACTGGTCCTGGAAATAGGATTCCCTGGATCAAAAGGACTGGTGGTTCTCAAAGTGTGGTCCCCAGAACGGCAGTATCAGTATCACCAGAGAGCTTGTTAGAAATGCAGATTCTTGGACCTCATCCCAAAACCACTGAATCAGAAGCTCTGGGGGTTAGCCTCAGCAAACTGCATTTAACATTTTTTAAATTGATTTTAGAGAGAGGAAGGGAGAGAAAGAGAGAGAGAAAAACATTGATGTGAGAGAGAATCATCAATAAGTTGCCTCCCAATGTGCCCCAACCTGGGATTGAACCCTCAACGTGGGTATGTGCCCTGACCAGGAATCGAACTCAGGATCTTTCAGTATACAGGACGACTCTCCAACCAACTGAGCCACACCAGCCAGGGTGCAAACTGTATCTTTAAAACTATATTTTATTAGGTAGTCTGGTGACCATGTTTTAACCACTGTTCGACAGGAGATGAATTTAACAATACCTAATGTAATTTCCTAAATAAAAATTCCCAAGATTTGACAAAATGAAAAGCACATGATTTATATAAAAACATTTTCTCCAAGTTAAACCTGAAATGCTATTAGTGTTTTTGTTTTTCCAAAATACATGTTAATAGGCTCTCAGGGTGGTATCCAGGGTTTAAAAACTCCGAGGGCGTTCAGCTGTGCCACCAGGCTTGAGACGTACGTGATTCGCATTCGTTAATTCACTCAGACATGCGTTCTTCAAACACTGACCTCCACCTGTGTGCCAAGTCCTGCTATAACCCAGGCTTTGGAGAAACAGGTGAAGAAGCCATCGTCCCAGCCCTTGAGAAGCTCATCATGAAAGTCCAGTGGAAAAACAGGCCACCAAGTAGAAAAGCCTTGGTCTCTATAAGGCTCCATGGGCTCAGGACCCACCCAGATCCTTGCCTCCATCTGGCTGGTTTTCATCACATCCCTCCACTTTGCACTTCCATCCTGCGTTCCTCCCATCTACCCCTTGGGACTGACGATAGGAATGGCCCTGTCCCCCTGGCCTGCCCTGGGGTCTGGGGTTCCCCTGCAGCCTTGGCCCAGATCTCCCGGCATCCACACACCAACTTGTCCAGAGCCCAGGTCCCTGTCTGCCTGCAAAGGAGATCAGATGGACCCCTGCCCCTCGTGCAGTGAGACCCAGTGCTCAGAGGAGCTGCAGAAAGGGCCACCAGGGCTCTCTGCTCACCCCTCCCCCTCTCCGGCTAAAACCTGGCACAGCCAGCTCTGACCCAGCCCTTAACCTCAGCGGGACCGTCCAAGACTATAACACTTCAGTGCCCGAGGAAGTGTTTTCTCAACACTCAAGGTTAACCCTCTGAGCCCCTACCACCCTCATAGCCTCCACTGCACACACACGGCAGGGGGGCTGTGGGCAGTGCCCCGAACCCATCTGACGGGCACCTCAGAGGTCCTGTGCTGCAGCCCCTGCTTAGGGCAGACCCAAACCAAATACCAGAATTTCCCATCCTTCTCAGTTCAGGACACATTGGTGAACATCCTATACAACCAAGACCCGCTGGGACAGAGAGCGTGGGAACAGACCGATGAGTGCCAGTCAGCATGGGACCCCAAAGCCCACCCTGCCCCTTAAAGCGTGATATTTGGAGGCTGCAGAGAAATTCGATTCGGCTCCTTTACCTGTAAAGCTGTAGGCTGCTTCCTCTACATGACAAAGGTTTGGTCACAATACTCAATTTTTCTTTTCTTTACTGATTTTAGAGAGAGAGGAAGGGAGAGGAAGAGAGAGACAGAAACATCAATGAGAGAGAACATCGATTGGCTGCCTCCTGCATGCCCCCCACTGGGGATCGGGCCCACAACCTGGGCATGTGCCCTGACCAGGAATCGAACTGGCGACCTCCTGGTGCATGGGTCAACGCTCAACCACTGAGCCACACCGGCTGGGCAATTATTTTTTTCTAAGCATTTTTTTTCTAATTTCTAATTGAAGTGTGATTTACATACATTGAAATGCAGATTATACATCGGATGACTTGACAAATACATATCCCAGCGTAGCCCACACACTTACCAAAATATAGAACATTTCTCTCACTCCAGAAAGTTCTCTCACGGCCCTTTCTCAGCCAGCCCCCACCTTCCCCTCCTCTCGCCACTCCAGCCGCAGAGGCTCTTCTCATTCCTGTCACCACAGATTAGGTTTGCCCATTCCAGAACTTCACAGAAACGGAATCGCGCAGAATGAACTCCTTTGTGTCCGGCTGCTGTAACTCAGCATAAAGCCAGATAATTACATTTAAGCAATTTTAATTTTCCACGCAGTCCGTGTGCTGGAGACGGTTTCTACTCGTGGCATCTTTGAGATGGATTCAGAACAGCTTTCATTGGGCCAAGCACATCTTCCCTGCCTCCCTGTGTCTCCCTCCAGGCTTCAAAGACCCTGTTTTATAGAGAAGACTTCAAAAGGACCTCTGAGCTTTGGCACTCGGGGCCCCACCCCTGGAGCTGGGGCAGAAAGCGCAGACCCTGCAGGACGGGACATGCGACCAGGGCCAGAGATCGTGCACTGTGGCCAGAGACAGGGGTAGAAAGACAGACCCCTGATGGGCGAGTGTGTTCACTTCCTGTGGCGCTTAACAAATTGCCACAAACAGCAGCTTAAAGCAGCAGAAACGTATCAGCTCACAGGTCACAAGTCCAGGTTCGCTGTGCTTGTTTCTCTGCTCTGGGTTTCACACAGGCAAAGTCGAGGGGTCAACCAGGCTCGGACCAGGAAGTTCCGGGAGGAATCCATCTCCAAGGTCGTTCAGGTCCGCTGACTTTTCTTGTTATGCTGCCCACGTGCCCCCCCAGCAATGGCAGGTGGCGTCCTGGTCACACTTCAGATGTCTCTGCTTTCTCTTCTCACTTCAGCTGGAAAACAGTTCTGCACTATCCTTATTTTACGATTTCTGACTTTGATTATATCTGCACAGTCCCCTTTGCCACGTGCAAAGTTGAGAAGTCCCTGAGACCACCTTCAGGTTTGCTCATTCATGAGGAAGACTCATAGAACTCAGGAGAAGAATCTGTCACACTCACAGTTATGATTTATTACAGTGAAAGGACATATTAAATCAGCAACGGGAAGGGGCGTGAGCCTCCAGGTCCTCTCCCGGTGGGTGGCGTGGGCGGTGCTCAGCTCTCCCAGCCACGATGTACAGAATCACGCACAGAGCACTGTGACCAGGGTGCTCACCTGAGCCTGGGGGGCCAGGGTGGTGATGGGGTCTCAGTCACAGGTTTATGTCTTAAGAACTAAAACGTCTTCTCTAACCTTCCCCGTTACCTATTCGTCACTGTCAACACAAGGAGCCCATGGATCGTCTTACAGGATGGATGTGAGTTCGGACCAGGGACACCAAGCATGGCCAGGCTTGCTGGGAAGTGGTAATGGGTGCTTCTCCTCAGGTTCCCGAAGATCTGGACGAACTAACTAACCCGGAAGGGTCCCGTCTGATGTACGTGGAGTGAATCAAGGACACGACGCTCCGTGTGACCGGGAGGCCTCATGCTATCACTTGCAGGCACTTTCCGCAAGTACGGAGAGCAAACCCTCTGCTTGGAGCTGCTCGTGGACGGGATGCACAGGTTCCTGACTTAACCTCTGAGCACCCTCCGTTCCCTCCAGAGGCCAAACACCACCCCGCATGAGCCGGCAAGCGTGCTCCAGGCCGCACCCTCCCCGCTCCGCACCGCTCAGCCTCATTGACCAGCCGCCCAAACCAGCTGCAGAGCGACCTGGGAGGCCGC